>ML365302.1:0-58897 GCA_005239505.1 Nicotiana paniculata
AAAAGCAGTAGAGAGGTGCTGGAAATGGTCTTGTGCTTGTGTTGATTTTACCAACATGTCATCTATGTAAACCTCCATCGTTTTTCCCAGATGTTTACATCTGGGTCACTAACCTTTGATAGGTGGCTCCAGCGTTTTTTAGGCCAAAAGGCATGACTTTATAACAATAAGTCCCCCTATTTGGGATAAAGGAGGTTTTTTCCTTGTCTAAAGGATCCATTTTAATCTGATTATAACCAGAATATGCATCTAGAAAGCTTAATAGTTCATGACCTGCGGTGGCATCAATCATTTGATCTATATGAGGCAATGGGAATGAATCTTCGGGGCATGCTTTGTTTAGATCAGTATAATTTACGCATACTCTTCACTTGCCATTCTTTTTAGGTACTACCATGGTGTTTGCTAACCAGTTAGGGTACGTTACCTCTCGTATCGAACCAATCTTCAAGAGTTTTTGAACCTCTTCGTCGATCACTTTGTTCTTGAATGGTCATTGCTTTCTTTTCTTCTGCTTAACAGGTACGAAGGACGGATCTTTATTTAGTTTATGAGTCATCACTTCTGGTGGGATACCTGTCATATCTGAGTGGGACCATGCAAAGCAGTCTGCGTTAGCTTTTAAATAATCAATCAACTTGCCTCTTCGAGTAGAGTCTAGCCTCGTGCCTATATACACTTTCTGCTCAGGCTGTTGTTCGGATAATGGAACAGCTTCGAGCTCTTCCGTAGTTGTTTTGATGTGATCATCTTCCTTCGGTTCAGGAATGACGTCTGGTCTGGAATCTATTTCTGTGTGGTATAGTATACCTTCCGTGGTAACTTGATTTTCCTTCTCGTATGTATTTTCTTTCGTACTTGTTTCAGCAATAATACCTTCCGTACCTATTTGAGCAGTAATTTCTTCCATGCCTGTTTGGGCGGTGATACCTACTTGGGAGATTTCCTTAACTCATAATTCTTCCACCTCTATTTTCTTGTTGTAGTGTACCACATAATTTATATGTTTAGCGGTCTGTTGATTTCCTTTGATTTATTGAATCCCCCATTCAGAGCGAAATTTAATTACCTGATGCAACGTGGAGGGTATCGCTTTCATGTCGTGGATCCATGGTCTTCCAATGATCACGTTATAAGCCATGTGAGTATCGATGACTTGGAACCTAGCTCTTTTAATCACCCCCTCAGCATAAGTGCTAAGCTCAATTTCTTCTTTTGTTATAACTGTCGATTTATCAAACCCTGATATGGCTCATGCTTTTGGGACTACTTGATTCCCCAGTAGCATTTCCTCCACGACTCTTAGCAAAAGGATATTGACTGAACTGCCTAGATCAATCAACACTCTTTTTACATTAGTGTCATGAATAAATAAAGATATTACCAGAGCATCTAATCCGCTGCTATCTGCATCATCGAAGGTTATATCGTCTTCTCCCCGAGCATGTTTCCCATGTGTAATTGTGAACTTTGTGGTTGTTTTGCAAATCACTCTGTTTACTTCTTCACCCACCTGTATTACTTTAACGGTTCTTTTTGGAGAAGGAGGCTTTGGGGGCTCCTGAATGTTCCTCATGTATGCCTGTTTACCTTTATCACTAAACAATTCTGTTAAATAGCCCTGTTTTAACAAATTTTCTACTTCACCTTGTAAAAATCTGTAATCCGCAGTTTTGTGCCCATGATCATTGTGAAATTCAAACCAGTGATCTGTGTTTCTTTTACTTGGATTTGACTGCATCTCTTTGGGCCAACTCCCATGTTCTTCAATATTGAGACAAGTTCAGTAGTACTTACATTAAAGGTATGATCCCCAATTTGAGTAATACCTCTGGGTCGTTCATCTCGATCTTTTCTTGATCTAGACGAGGATGAGACTACATCTCTTCTTTGTGGCCTATAGTCCGACCTAGTGTTTTCGAACCTGGGGCGGATATCACGTCCTGAGGGTCCTAAGTAAGGATCGTACCTGTTTTTACATGATCTTCTATCTGATTCAGGATGTCTGGATTTGGAATGATCTTCATCTCTCGAACGAGCAATGATATCTTCTTCTATTCTGAGTTTAGTACTGTACCTGTTATATACATCATTCAAGGTTGTGGCGGGGAATTCTCTTAGATTCTCCTTAAGTCGCCTGGTGGCTTCTGAGCTTTTATCGTTCAAGTTGCTTGCAAATTCCATGACTGCCCAATTATCAGGCACCCTGGGTAACTGCACTCTCTCTCGTTGAAACCTGTCTACGAACTCACAGAGTAGTTCCGTGTCTCCTTGTTTTTTTTTGAATATGTCTTCCATTCTCTTCTCAACTTTTTGTGCACCAGAGTGCACTTTTATAAATGAATCTGCAAGCTCAGCAAAAAAGTCAATAAAATTTTCAGGGAGAAGAGAGTACCAGGTTTCCCCTTTGGTAAGTGTTTCCCCAAATTTTTGACTAGGACTGATTCAATCTCTTGTTTCGTTAAGTCGTTGCCTTTTACCCTAGTAGTGAAAGCAGTCACATGGTCGCGTGGGTCAGTTGTTCCATCATATTTGGGAACGTCAGGCATTTTAATCTTCTTGGGTATAGGCAAAGGTGCCGCACTTGGCTTCCAAGGTTGTTGAGAATATCTATCAACATCGATGCCTTTGATGACAGGTGGTACACCAGGAATTTGTTCGATGTGATCGTTTTGCTCCTTCATATATTTCTGCATAGTTAGCAGTAAATTTTGTAATTCTGAGTTATTAGATATACCTAGTCTCGTTTCGAGAGATTCATTAGGAGTATCTCCTCTTCCTGAGTTTGCCAACCAGATTGAGGATTTTCCATGGTGATGGTGTTATTGGGAGGTGGCGTCAGCGGTGTAGGCAACGCTGCCGGTAATCCTCTCACAAATTCTTGCAAAGCTTGGCTCATATACTCTTCAATCATTTGCTTTACACGATCTTGTTCCACAGTTTGATCATTATTACCATTGTTGTTATTGGATCTTTCTGGGGATTGTTCCCTCGAACCACGTGGGGTTCCTGAAGGCGATGGAACTGGGGTTCCACTTCTTTGCTGGTTGTTGTCGTTGGGGTTTGACATAATTCAATGGATATCACTTGGAAAGTAATCAAAGATTATCAGTTTTCCGGCAACAGAACCAATTTGTTTAACCAAATAATTAGACCCTTTGACTAAAGCTTATTTTTAAGATGAATACGGGTTACTGATAATCAAAATAGTGGGAAAATGAATAATAAACAATATTGCAGAAGTAAAAGATAGACGTTGATTGTATTCGAAAATCAGATGCCTTTACAAGCTGTATTTCCCTCCCTTATATAGGAGATTCTTATAACGTACGACTCTTGCTCTGTTTCTCATTAATGACTAATTATGACATTAATGAGGCGTTACAAAGGATAACGGTAATTGGGGTTCAGTTAAATAACGTTCGAGTAATCAATTGTGGGTCCCTAAATCTGCTCGTAGCTTTGTCTAGATTCATTTTGACCATGCCTCTCTCCCGTTTTGATCAAGTTGAGTTTCCCGTGGCTAATAAGTTTGTGAGTTTACTGAACCGTGCCTCTTTGTACCGTATCTCTTCAAGGAGTCACGTCCAGCTGTAGCGTTTTTTTGTGTCTACGTGACTGGCTGAGTTGTCAAAAGTTGGCTTACGTGTGAAACTCTTTTTTACCAATACATATATGTCTATAGAATTAGAACTAACAAGAATGTATTTATAATTCCTGTAAATCAACCAAGCAAGACAATTAGGTATATGTCTATCCTAACCGCGAATCCGTTCCCCGATGCCCAGGTTCAAGAACTTGCTCTACTCAATCCTATATGAAATCTAGAATTCTCACTTTCGACTTCAATTCTAGATTCGTAGATAGTATTCAATTGGTGATCAAACAATCAAATAATTAAGCACAAGATTGAATAAATGAACCAATATGATAAATCAAGAAATCAAAATCAATATCGGAATAACAATAGTCATGAAAGAACCATAACCCTAGAATGTGAAGTTTAGCTCCACATAGACATGGTAGCAAAACAACAAATAATACAAAGAAACATAAGAATTACTAAGTTTGGTGGAAGAAAAATGGAACTTGATGAATTTCGGCCTCTACAGCGGCTCTGTGCTTGTGTTTTTTTTTTTTCAAAATAGGTTTAGGACCCCTTTTATATGAGTTGGGGACGTATAGGACCGAAATAACTTTGTCCTGTGCAGAATAGGAGACTTCTCCGGCACAACATCCAGACCGGCGCCTGGCGCTAGACCCGGCGCACAAAGCAGTGACGATTTTGCCGTTTTTTTTTCTTCTTGCTGCGTCATTCTTCATTGTGATTTGTATCTAACCTTCCATTCCTTTCACGTTTTTGTCTTGCTTTCTTAGTTTTCAATTCTTTCTTTGTCACTTATTTGCATTTTGTTTCATTTGTCTTCTTTCTTCCTTATTTTTTTTTCTTTGTCGTCAAATAATCAAAGGCCTCTTGTTATAGTGTATAAAATACGCATTAAACATTTACTTTGCTCTAAATTTCGTCTTTAATGTACCTACACATAAAATAGACTCAATTAAGCATAAATATAGTATAATTTAGCATTAAAGTACCTAAAATATAAAGTAAGTAATGCACTAAAAATATGAAGTTATAGCCAAACATCACCCTCGGTCAGATCCACCCTTCACTATGGTGCATAGTGATCATGTTGCGCTTCTTCTCCAACGAGGCCGGGGGATTGGAGTTTACTCTGTACTGAACTCGGCTCTATCGAGGGCTAATTAAGCTTCATTGTCGAGCAGCAAAAATTTTATTCTCGAGGATCGACGAGTATAAAAATCGAGGTTGAATGAGCCGATTCATACATGTGAGGAACTGTGATATAAGTAGACTTAACTGATATAAAATTAACTAAATAAAAGTAATTTTAAGCATCTAAGTGCTTAAAGTACTTTTTAAGTGTTTGAGTGGGTTTTATAAGTGTGTGGATAGATATAGTAAAAATAAAAATAAACAGTAAGACGTTTGGTAAAAAAGTGCCAATGAGCACATTTTTCTGTTAAAATTACTATACTATCCTTAAATATGTTAACATTAAAGATGTCGTTCTTGGAGACTTCTCTAAAAACCATAGAAATTATTTTGTATTTTGATAAAAATGTTAAGTTTTCTAAATTTAAAAATAAAGGTACTAAAATCTGTACGAAGCTATCTTGATTCTAAATCCGTGCATTGAAAATCTCCTATCGAACTTCAGGGGCTAAGTATCCAAACTTCTAAATGCAGCAACAATGTTATGTACGAATTGAGAAAATAGTGGCAAATACCAGAAACATTATGCTCCACTAGTAAGCCCAACTCCGAGTAAATAGTATTTCATCTGTTTCAATTTAAATATACATTTTCTTTATTAGTCTGTTGTAAAAACAATGATATATTTCTATAATTCGAAATAATTCAAATTTAAATTCTTCATTTTACTCTTAATGAGAAACTTTTATAATCACACAAATATCATGACCTCACAAAAATTTTATCCCTTAAATTTTTAAGATCACAAATTTTAAATTTTTTTTTTAAACTTCGTGCGGAATCAATTACCTCGTCTAAATTAACAAAGAAGGAGTAGAAAGCAAAGGGGGCGAGCACGGGAGGGATTCAGTGGAAAGAAGAAATGAAAATAACAGTAGACTAGGGATATCGCAGGAATTATGAAAATTTACAATGGATACAAATGTAAATAGGTCAACCAAAGATAAATTAAAAGGTGAGGTTGTCCTTATGGCTTTAACTTATTTTAAGTATTTTTAAAAATTGTTAAACACTGAGTAAAAAAGTTTTAAAAAGCTTAAAAGTTAGTCTGATCAGCTTAAAAGTCAATCCAAACACAATGGCGGACCCAGAATTTTCATCAAGCGAATTCAACACGTGAAGAAGTAAATGTATAAAAAACTCAACAAAATAATTTTTTACTAATACTAATACTAAAAATTAAAATATATTATTAAAATTAATCTCTTCGAGGAAATTTATGATTTAGCGGTTAGTAAGGATTTTTTCGAAGGTATGCTCTTGTAATCTCATCAAGCTCATGTGGATGATAGTCCTTAATGGATGTTTTTTCTTTTGGATGAGCTTTTAAGAAATTCAAATCTACTCTTTACCTTTATATTTTTTAGAGGAATGAGGTTGTTATTGTAATTGGTTAAAAATTTCTTCCACAAGAGGATCAATTTGAGAGGATGAACTTTTTTCTTGAACAATAAGACACTTATGTTAATAATAATAATAACATGGAAAGCAAGCTACGGTACTTTACCCATAGCATTGTCTTTCATACAAACTTCACTTAGGGGAACAGTTATGCCTTCTAAGGCACATTCATTGCCTAATGCAGCTAGGTTATTACACACATTTGAAGAACATGTTCGAGAATACATAAAGCCATCCCGATCTTTGCCAAAAGCGTCCATTGCAAAGGCATGAGGAAGCATAAAGTAACAAAGTTTATTATAACAAGGAGCCATTAGAGCCTTTTTTGCTAGTAGATGTACCACCATGTTCCCCTCCCTGAAGCTATGTTTTATTGTGATCTCCCTTTGCTTGACTGCCTTATCCAGTAACAACCTCCATTCATAAATTAAGTCATTGTAAGTTGGATAATCATCATGAAGGAATCGTATGACCTCCGTGGCATCTGATTCCACTTCGATGGGGAATATATGTTCTTTGATGATTATTTGAAGTGCCTGCCAAAATGCTTGAAGTTCTGCTTGAACCAGAGATGTTGTGTGATGTTTATCGTAGTAGCCTAGTATCTAATCACCTTTGTTATTGCGGATAATTCCACTAATTCCACCATGGAGGAGATTCTTGTCAAACGCGCCATTAAAATTGATCTTATACCACTGTTTTGGAGGAGCCTGTCGCCTAACTTTGAATTATACTTGATAGTGTTAGTGGTAGGCTTAGATGGTAGGAGATGGTATTCCAATGCTTGGTTAAGAATTTTTCTTGTGTTAATGGGCGTGCTAGTATTATTCACATTGTTTTCATTTATGTTTTGCCATATGGTCCATAATGTGAAAGGAAAATTTCTTCCCAAGAGATGTGTTTGAAGTTTTTTTTTGGGTTTCTAGTGCGAAGAAAATCCACCCAATGATCGATGTGCCCTAACGCAATGACGTCCACTCCCATAGACTACCAAAAGTTTTTTACAATTGTACATTCCCAAAAGATGTGGATTATAGACTCATTGGTATCCTTGCAAATAAGACAGTTTCTGTCGATATTAATACCAATTTTGCCAAGGTATTCCCTAGTAGGGAGACGAGTGTGGTAGCATTTCCAAAGAAAGAGTTTTATTTTCCTTAGGCACTTGGCATTCCAGAGCTAATTGAAATTAGCATTTGGGGTTGTGGTTCAATTAATTTATAACAATAATTTTTGGTGAATACACCACTAGAATTTATACTCCAAATGAGATCACTGGCACTTGAAGAATGAGATGTTAGGATTAAGGAGTTGATATTTGTAATAATACTTTGAGAAAGTTCGAATGATATTTTCCTAAGGTTCCAATTATTATTTTCCCTGATGTCATTTATTGTTAGACAATCTTCTTTATAGTTGAGGGGATCTATAACATTATTTCGAAGGTTTGTGCAATTTGGGATCCAATTCGTATCCCATAAGTTTATGTTTGAGTGTTGGTTAACTGGCCACCTTATTCCTTGTTTACAAACGTTCCAACCTTTTAATAGGCTCCTCCAAGTATTATACCATCCACTAGATTTATGGATATGACCATATAAACTAATAAGGACATGAGCCTAGAGGGAAGAAGGATTATTGAGGGTTCTCCAAGCAAGGCTACCTAGTAGAGCCAGATTTTTGGACTCAGCTTTCTTGATGTCTAGGCCACCAGTTTCCTTAGTGTTGGTAACCATGTTCCAACCAATAAGGTGAAGTTTTTTCTTATCAATAATAGTGCCCCAGAGGAAATCCCGTTGGATCTTGTCAATTTCCTTTAGAGTTTTACTAGGCAGAAGAGCTAATTGCATTTGGTGATTAGGGATTGTGTTTAGAGTAGAGGTTATGAGAGTGCATTTACCCGCCATACTGAACCACTTAGCATTCCAATTATTTAGTCTTGCCCACATTTTATCAATGGTAGGTTGATAGTCTTTATGCCTAGACTGGTGGTGAGGCATGGGAAACTCTAGATAATTGCCAAATGATTCACTAATTTTTATTTCAAAGGTGTTCATGGCCATAACTATTTGTTCATCAGTGCAAGACTTTGACACAATTATTTTCGATTTGTCTTTGTTGATATTAAGCCCAGAAAGGCAACAAAAGGTATCCATACTCCTCCACATTGTGGTGATTATTTTAGTGTTTTCTCGACCCATTAGGGTTAGGTCATCCGCAATGAACAAGTGTGACAATGGGAGGCATTTGTTATTAAGCTTAATGGGGTCCCAATTATGAATGTCCACTTGGTGTTCAATATTTGTTGATAGCATGTCCATGCATAAGATGAAGATATAAGGAGACATGAGGTCACCTTGACGGATGCCCCGTGTGAGAGAAAATTCCTCAGTTTTATTGCCATTTACTAATATGGCGATTGTACTAGTTCATATACAGCTAAGGATTAAGGAAGATATGTTGGGAGGAAAGTTAAAATATCGTAGAGTTCTATAAATATAAGACCATTCTAGTTTATCAAAAGCCTTTTCCAGGTCAAGCTTTAGGATACAATTTTGCTTTCCTTTACGGGCGTTAAACCGTTTTAACACCTCTTGGATAATAATAGCATTATCACTAGCTCGCCTATCTTTTACAAAGCTTGCTTGTTGATTATTAATAAGGTATTTTAGGAAAGTCTTGATTCGATTGGCAATGACTTTTGTGACAATCATATACAAAGTGTTACATAAACTGATAGGCCTGAAATTTTTTACTTGATTAGCATTACTAAATTTAGGGATTAGAAAAAGGTAAGTTATATTAACTTCTTGAGGTATAATCCTTGTCTCAAAATATTTTTGGCAAAAATTAATAACCTTATTGCCGAGAATTGGCCAAAATTTCTGGAAGAAAAAAGGGTGCAGACCATCAGGTCCAGGTGCCTTGTTTGGTTTAAAGAAGAATACTGCTCTTCTAATTTCATGGTTTTTTAGTTTACTATCAAGGGTAGACAGATCAATTTTTGTGAAAGAAGCCTCCATTTTTATGGTTGACCAGTTAGTGTTTTCATGAGAAATTGTAAAAATATTCTGAAAGTAATTGGTAACATAATTCATTAGAGCATTTTGGTTCTCTATCCAATTTCCTGAGATGTCTTTACAAAGACAATATTGTTTCTACGTCTCCGATTAGTGGCTTGAATATGGAAGAATTTTGTATTCGCATCCCCATCGTTTAACCAATTAACCCTAGAGCGTAGTTTCCAATAATCCTCCTCTAATTTAAGGATAGTGTCATATTTCTCAAGAAGGTTCACTTCGAGGTCTCTAAGGAATTGACTAGTTTGGTAATTAGGAGAGTTTTGAATACCCTCTTTCCAATAAATATTTTTCTTAACCTCTTTGTAAATTTAATCTTAATGGCTCATGACTTGTACTACCAGTCCTTGAGATAGTTGTATTGAATTATTTTGCAGTTTTGTTAATAGTTTTGATGATATATTCATTATAGTAGAGGCTTGTATTATTGAATTTACCTAGCGGATTAGATTAAGTATCATCACAAAACAATGCGAATTTGAATCGGGACAACACAAAAACCAGCATGCCTAACAACTTGTGCGTACACTAATACGTGGTATGGTTGTTTAATGACTTGTTAAGGCGGATCCATTATAAGTCAAAAGGTTGATCTTGACCGCTATCGCGATCCATTTTTCGCAATCATGGACATGTCCTTTATCGCACCTTTTACCCACTATCATCCCATCGTATTCACTCATATTTTTCTGCAACTGCGATCGCACAAGCTTCATAATTTCAGGAACTAGTTTGTAATTTCAAATTGTCTCAAACCTTGTCCGGACCACTCGGGATTCAATCCAAGCCATCCTAACAAGTCCAAAATAGGAATATCAACTTTTACAATGCTTAAAAAGTAATTTGGGACCCAAATACTCAAAAGTCATTGAGTTGTTACAAATATTTATCCTAACAGTATGTCTAAAATAACCTTTATTTCTCTATTGATGTTTCAATAGATTATTAGTTGAAGAAATTTTGGAAATTAATAATAAGTATATTCGTTTTTCTAAATCAATAAATATTTTAAAATAAAATCAGTTTGTTGATATGAATAAAGCGATTACTAAAATACTCCCGAGACTTACATAAGAGAAA
The DNA here is from genome assembly GCA_005239505.1 of Nicotiana paniculata. NCBI lineage: Eukaryota > Viridiplantae > Streptophyta > Magnoliopsida > Solanales > Solanaceae > Nicotiana > Nicotiana paniculata. Next base: position 10,360 of record ML365302.1, read on the forward strand.
TGAAGGTGGGAGCAAGACAATTTATTCGCTCTAAATCCCCTCAAGGCAATCAACATTAAAGTTAGCAAAGCAATGACAACGTTTATTTTCAGATGACATGCATGTTGAAAGATTCAAATTCATCTTTATTAAAATACTGTTTTTTAAAGTTTAATGATTCAAATGACGCATGAATAGAGCTATTTTAAAATCTTCTAGGGAGGTGCTATTCCATATTTTAGTATCATAAACATGAATGATTTAAATCAAGGTTTTATTCAGTAAAGGCAGAATATGGAAGTATTAATTAATATTAAATTTACTAAAGCCAAATTTGAAGAATATATTATATCACAAGTCACGAGACCACCAAATTCAAGAGGAAGAAATAAACAAATCTATAAGACGGTCATACCTTTGGTTCCAGTTTTTTTCAGACATCTTAGTCATCAATTAACAATTTAAAACTAAAATAATGGTTCAAATTTTTTTGTTTCTTAGGCAACAGCAGAGAATAAAAACAAGGTATATGCAGTTGAATTATGCTTAGTTAAGCTGGTCTCATTTTATTGTTTTCAATTGTGTTTGACCAATTTTAGATTCAATTTTGAAGTATATAATCTTACTTTTAGTTTTTAAACCATGAATATAACTTTTGCTTCCGTAGGATATACATTCTTTATTATTGACCAGATTAATGTATTTGAAAACTATGTCTGAATACGTATTGCGTTATATTTGGTTCCACGGAAGGTAGGAGAAAGATTTATTTCATCATTTCGAGTATACAACGGTTACAGCCAATTGTTTGATTGAAATATATTAACGTTATTCTCAAATACACACGCGAGTATAGGTGGTCAATTAATACTACAGTGATGAGTAAAGTTTCAAACCCTTAGACATTTATTGTTAATTACCTACCAAATCAACTAAAATTCCATAATCTAATCGAGTTACCAAGATTGAATTTTTGTTATTAAACTACAATTGCAATAATAAAATAATGACTAAACTATCACCGCAAAGAACTTTTAAGAATTACTTCAGTAGAGATGAATGTTCCAGGGTTGTGGTAAATTCACTCATCCTATTGAGTTCTAGTTAATTTTTCTTTAACTTTTTTTATGGTTGCTAATTCATCAGGTTATCTTTACTCGAAGTATTCTCTCGAATTACTATTCGCTTATTCAAGTTAGGTTTACACCTATTTTTTTATAGAATTAATAATCTACCAAAAATGCATTACGATTACAATATTAAATTAAATGCAATAATTGGATATATTCTATTCCTAATCACAAATCTGCCCCTTAACCCTAGCAATAAGATCACACTCTGTCTAACTCTTCTCTAATCTTAGAACAACTTTCCCAAACATATCATAGATAGTTAAGTTAATTGTTGGCCAAAGAATCAAAACAATCATAATATGAAAATGCGAATCAAATAAGAAAGTAACTATCAAGCGTCAATTTTCATGGCTATCCACACCCCTAGTATTATAGAACTTAGCCACAAAATGTTAGTGGCTTAGTGGCTTTTTATTTATAATAATCAAGTAACACGTTCAGTACAAAATGTTCAAAATTCAAAGTATGTAAATCAAAAATAAATTACTCCAACCTAGGGTTTAATACCCTAACATTGGAGCTAAAAAAAGAACTCCCTAATATTTGGATATGAAAAGGCATGCATGATGCATCCTATTGGTCTTGGGTTCCAAATGAAGATACTCAATGTAGTCTTATACCTTGATTTGGCAAATGTAGTACCTTTCCTGATCTCGCAACAGTCTAAGTTGAATCTCTATCTCGACTTTGTAGAGCATATCTATAGATAGCTCCACAAAATGAGACAGCATTTGGAAACCTGCTCCCATGAACCTGGATATGCTCCCAAATTGCAGCTTGAATACTAGTTGCATGACGTAAACTTTCCTCTGTGCCTATACCCATGTTGACGCTTGTACTGTATCGATTGTAAAGTCTTCCATGTTGGATTGTTAGTCATGGAATGTTGCTAAATCCAGATAGAACATGTTGAGGTATGATACACCACCCTTAACCTGTAAAGATCATAGCTTGACCCAATGGAAGATGTAGGCTCCAGTTTTAGTCCACAAGGGATTGGGCATAAAAGATAATACTACTATCCTTAGAGGAAGCGTTAACATATGAATCTCAAAGCCTTTAAAATTACCTGCAACAAAGCCACACGTTGTCATAATAACGACTGCACGAGTATTTTGTGTAATAAAGTTAATAAGAAGAGATTAGAGAATAAAGAACGTGCTGATCCGTGCTCTAAAGATGTAGCATACGGTACGTTTTCTGTCTCCAATATATCGTCCTGTCACGCCCGGAAATCCTTATCAAAGGAGCGTGATGGTGCCTAACCTTACTCGCTAGGCAAGCCAACAGTTAAGAAAAACAAAAGGAGCAAAACTAAATACTTCACAACATATTATCATAAAAAAGAGTAAAGCTCTAAAGTTACATAATAAGTCTAAAACCAATATAACCATTTAAACAACTCCGTAAGACTAATGTCACTGAATACATGAGCTTTAAAGAGTATTAAATACAAAGTCTGAAATAAGTACAACACTGTCTCAAACAAATAGACAGTAAAAGAGATATAGGAAGGTGACTTTAAGGCCTGAGAGCGGATATACAACACTACCTTGAGTCTCCAAAGTATCCAAGATAGGAACCTCTACGAACTCCGTTGGTACCAATGTCTAGATCTACACAAGAAGCGCAGAAGTATAGTATGAGTACAACCGAACCGATGTACGCAGTATGTATCGAGCCTAGGACTGGCATGTGGGCCGGTTCTGGCACTAAACGGGCCAAGTGTGCTGGCCCAAACGGTCCCGGTCCCGGTCCAAATGGTCTTTTTGTAGGAACCGGCCCGGGACCGGGCCCACAAACTCATGGTCCTGGGCTAAACGGTCCCGGCCCGCGAGCTAAGTGGCCCCAACAAATATTTTTTTTAAAGTTAAGAGAAATTAGAGACAAAAAGATATTAAAAAAATATTTAAGACAATTCCTTGTAAATTTTATCATGTTCATCAATAGTTGGATTAGAATAAAGAGCATTCATTAATCCATGATTTAATTGTTCACCAGCTCCAATACTATTGCGAAATTGACTCTTAACAAATTGTAATAAACTGTTATTGCTATCAAGAATAACAGGTGTAGAACGTATATGGGATTTGGTTCGGGGAGTCGGGGGCAGTGGAGGAGGAACATATTGACCACTAGATTCGCCACTCTTGAATTTTTCCTTATTTTTACCAATTTTTTTTTAAGGAAGCCATCTTAATTAATCAAGTAATAGAAAAATAAATAAAACAAACAAAACTAAAATAGTAAAACTTAAGAGTTGGAACAAGTTTACCGAATTGAGGAACAATTTATTGAAAATTGATTATCGTTGAAGACATCAATTCACCAACTTCATAATTTTTTCACAAATTTTAACAATAAAGTAAGCAATAGTTCCAATTATAGAAAAAATTAGAGATAGATTGATGATTTTGTAAAAAAATAAAAGAAAAAGGGGGGTTTTATAGTTGAAAATAGGGAACAAGTATAATTATAAAATGTTTGTGGTTAAAACAAAGTTGGGGGGGGGGGGGGGNTAACTATTTTGTAAATTAGCCAACGACTAGATTTTGGGCTACCCAACGGAATTATTTTTTTTAAATATTACCGTTGGGACCGTTTGGCCCGCCAGGGACTGGTCCAGTTCCGGTCCCAAACGGTCCTGGTCCTACCGATCCTAATGTGGAGAATCGGCCCAGAAGCCCGAACCATGCCCGCGAACACCGGTACTACCGGTCCTATCCCGTTTGGTCTGTTTGGCCAGTTTGGCCCGCGATCCCGGACCGACCCACTTTTCACCCTTAATCGATCCTATCCTCGACGAGATAGCGACAAGGCTATGATAGGACACTTACTTTATCAAAGCTTGTTGAAACGACCCGGCCAAGAGTTTTGTGTATGTCAACCCCATTTCCTTGCTTATTGCCTCTTCTATATTCATTTGTGGTTTTATGACTTGCCGGGGAGGATTGCTTGGTTTCATGGATATTTCGAAGTGAATTGGGACACTTAGTACCAAGGTTGAAGGCTTAAGTTTATAACATGAATGGAGTTAGACTGACGACTCGTGAATAGAGTTTTGATGGTGCAGGTAGCTTCATATGGTGATTTTGGATTCAGGTGTATGTCCGGATGTTGATTTGGAGATCTGTAGGTTGATTTGAGGCTTTTTGGCAAAAGTTGGAAAGTTGAGAGGTTTGACCGAGAGTTGATTTTGGTTCCGAAAGTTGAAAAAGGTATGTTGTGTAATTTGGGACTTGCAAGCAAAATTTGAGGTCATTCAGAATTAATTTTGTATGATTTGGCATTAATTTTAGAAGTTGGAAGTTCATTGTTTCATCAAACATGAATTGGGGTGCAATTCGTAGTTTTGATGTTCTTTTATGTGTTTTGAGGCTTTGAGTATTGTATTTTTTGGACTTGTTGATATATTTGGATGGGGTCTCGAGGGCCCCGAGTGTGATTCGGATGGAGTTCGGTTCATCTTTGGACTTAGGAGTTTGGCTAAAGTTTCTGATGCCTGGTTCTTTTGCACCCGCGATAGATGGGTCGCAGGTGTGACGCCACAGAAGCGGCTTCATGGTTGTAGAAGTGGAAAGGGGAGCTATTGAGGGAGTTCGCAAATGCGGACAGCTGGACGAGGTGCGGAGCCGCAGAAGCGGACGAGCAGGGAGTTAGTGACTTGTGCATATGCAGAGGAATTCCCGCAGGTGCACTTCCTTAAACTGCAGGTGCGAGTTTACTGGACAAATTTTTTATTCGAAGGGTTTGAATGTTTTCTCATTTTGGGAGATTTCTACCTCGGCTAAGGGCGATGTTTAAGAAGTGTTTTTGCTATAATTGAAGATGTAAGTGAAGTTTAATCACTTTTGTTGATAAATATTGATTACCCATTGATTATTACACCTAGTTTATGCGAACTTGAAGTGAAATAATTTGAGACCATGGTATTGGAGAGTGAGATTTGGTTATTTGAGGGTCGATTTGTGGATGGAATTGGATGAAATTAATATGGCTGGACTCGTTATTGAATGGGTGTTCGGAATTTGTTAATTTTGTTAGATTCAGGGGTGTGGGCCCGGGATTGACTTTGCATATTTGATTCAAAACTTTAGCGTTACCTTTTGGAATTGTTTCATATGGCTATTATTGATGGTATTAAGTTCTTTTGGCTAGATTCGAGCCGTCCGAAGATTGATACGCACAGGAAGGGCTTGTCAGAGGAGTGATTTTGCTTGCTTGAGTTAAGTATCTTACCTAAACTTGGTTGAGGTACTAGTTGCCTTAATTATTTGTGATAGCTACGTGCTATGGGTGCACATATGTGTGGGGTTTGAGCCCATGCGCGAGCATCGGGGTATTTATCCATTCTTGGAGTAGTGCTTAAGCTACGATATGCCTAGAGTTGACTGCTAAGCTTTAATCTATAATGTTTCTCATAATTGTAAACTTGTTGTGAACTATTTGAGCTATGCTTTAGGTTACATAGAGGCTAATTTCCTGAATGAACGTGGTAACTGTTATTTCTGAGATGAAACTTTAGATTTGAGCTATGATAGCACACTTTGCACATGCCTACACTTTAGCATGTCATTTATACAAGTCCAGGAGCATGAGATATGTTATTCCTTCATCATATACATGCATTATTGTATATTTACTTTTGTGTGATATGATTTGGACGGGATTCATGTGAACACGCTGGGCGGATTATGTTGTTATGCATGTGACCACTCTAGATGGATTGCTTTGTTATGCATGTGACCACGTCGGCCGTATTGTGTTATTATATATGTGACCACGCATGGCGGATTGTGTTATTTTGTCTGTGACCACACCAGATGGATTGTACTGTTATGCCTGTAACCACGCCGAGCAGATTTTGATATTGAACTTGTGAACACGCCGGGCAGGTAGCACATTGAATTGGCCGTGTATGCGCGTGGATACAGATCCATCCCCTAGGGTCACCCTCTCACATTCGACTCTTAATGGTGTACATGCATATTTGTGTAACTGATCAGTGGTTTGGTACGTATATGGAATTATTGAGGAAAATCTGGCCATTGTTTGTTTTGGATTTTGCATTTCATCTTGTCACGAAATTTCCTTGGTCATTTCTATGATTTACTAGCATATCACCTTTATATGCTGGATCATTAAGAGAGTCGATTACTTGGGTAATTGTGCACACACACAGAGATAGTTCTTTATGTGCCTTATACTTGATCATATTATTGTTATATACTTGGTTGATTAATGATACTGTACAGGATATAAGTCTAATTTATAATTCTTTCTTCTTTTACCTCGTCGAAATAGTTATTATAGTTGATGAGTACATTGAGTTGGTTGTACTCATGCTAAACTATGCACGTTCTTGTGAAGATGCAGTTGTTGGGTCAACGATCAATAGCGGAGTTGCTTGTTAATTTGAGTAACGAGAGACGGGGTAGAGCTGCATTCTCACCCGCAGTCTTGGCATCTCTTTTCTTATGTACTATCGTCTTTATTTTAAACACTATTGTAGTTGGTCATTTTATACTTGTATTTCCGTATTAGAGCTCACGACTTTGTAATTACTAGATCTGGGGGATTCATTATGTATTAGCCTTATTTTGTTACATAGTGGTGTCACGCCCAAAACATGGGGAGCGCGACCAACGCTCAACTGAGTGAACCCGGCCGATCAAGCCTGTTAGATACTTTCTACCGAAACTCACTCATGAAAAAGAGATGACATATATTCATTAATTAGACAATTGGGAGATCATGAATACAATACCAAAATCTTTCTGTTAGTTTCTTAATTTTTAATATCTCAAAATATACACCTTTTTATAGGCTAAATTGGAACAACTGATTCATTCAAACATAACATGAATTGTTTGACTTCCCCCAGCACCGACATACAACCCACACAATGCCTACGGAGCATCTAAAAGATACAAAAGAGTATAATGATAGTGTCGTCAACAAGGCTCTGGCTATACCTCAAAACATGATAACAAAATGTACAAAAGATACATGACTCCGGAATGAGGTGGGGCTCACCAAATCTGCTAGGAGGAAGGTGTACTGCTATCGTTGGTCAATGCTACCTCCTGTGGAACCACCAACATCCATTAAAGATGCAGCGCCCCCGACAAAAGGGACGTTAGTACTGTCGAATAGTACTAGTATGTATAACCAAACACCATTTCAATAGAATGAATAATAATACACGGAAGAAAATCATGATATCAATAGAAGCCTCAAACAATACCAAAACATCAAGTTAATAACAATAAGTTTTCAAGTCACTTTTCATGTTTTTAGGTGGGGAGCTCTTTAATTCCAATATACCATTATTCACAATACTACTGTACTTTTACACAGAGTCCGATCACGGCCCGATCGGCTAGGCCGCCTCATTTGAGACATTAACCACAATCACAATTTCCAGTACAATCACCACCATGTCTGCGGCATGGCGTCCGATCACGGCCTGATTGGCTAGGCCGCCTCATTTGAGACATTAACCACAATCACAATTCCAGCACAATCACCATAATTTGTGCGGCAGGGCGTCCGATCACGACCCAACCTACTAGGCCATCTCACCCGAGACATTACCCTTTACTATCAATCATCTCACTTCATACTTCTTTCACATTCTTTCAATTCATTGGCACTAGTGGCCACAATCATAATATCATTCTTTTCACTTGTTCGTATCTCATATTTCATATTTTACATTTTCATTTCTTTACTTTCATGGATCATCATCGTAAATATCAACAAATAAAATTTCACAAAAATCACAAGTTCAGGTTCATTAGCAGTAAAAAATTTAAACACAGTGGAAGTACTCACAAAGCACAACATTAAGTAAAACAACCATATTTGGGCATAACTTGGGTACATAAGTTTTTAGACAATTCTATTTTTGAAGTCATTTTAAAACAATTGAGTCGAGGCTCATTTCATAATCTTTCCCACGTCCTCTCTTTTTATTGGCACCAATAGCCACAATGATAACTTAAATCTTGGCACGATGGCCATACTTTATATCCCCAATTCACTTATTTCATTTCAAATATCCTTATATATTATCAACAACAATTACCCAAAATGGTTCATTAACCCCATGTACCACAACCTAGTGTCACATGCATGGCTTATTTCCAACCCCACGATATACTTGAACTCAGAACCTCTTGCATGAAAGCTTAGGAGTAGGACTTACCCGGATAGATGATAACCTAGTGATTGGCTTCCTTGATTCTTGAAGATTGGTGCAAGATTGGATGATTAGAATGTTAGGTTTCTTCCTTCTCTCTCTAAAATATTCTTACCTCTCTCTAAAAAAAAAATCATATTTTACCTTCTAAAATGACCCCCAAGGCCTTACATCAAAATAGGATCGAATTTGACAATTTTTAAAAATGACCCGCGAAGTTAATTATGTGGTAGCAGAATTTTTCTACGACCATTTTGCTATAGTAGAATCATTATGCGACCAATTTTGCGATAGAAGAATCAATTTTGCTACAGTATAATCATTTCTTAGCCCGCAGAATGGTGCTTGAAAATTTCCAATTATCTGCTTCACTCCGCGATAGATATGGGGTCTGCGAAATGAATCCGCGGTCGCACAATGGACCGCAAGAAGGACATTTTCTGCAAAATTTTATCTATAACTCCCCAATGCATTGTACAACCCAAAATTCCATTCTGCGGCTCGTTATCTACAATTTTCAAACACTTTCGCCTACCTCGACACCATGAAACCTTAAATTCCTAAGCAAATTTTTTTTGAGGCCTTAGAAGTGGTTTCTGTCATATGTTATTTATGTAAATTCCGCTATTTTGGCTCTTTATTGTTATGTCCGGATTGCCTAGAAAGTGTGTTAGGCGCCATCACGACATGTTGTGTTTTTGGGGTCGTAAGAAGTTGGTATTAGAGCCCTAGGTTCATAGGTTTATGAGTCATGATCAAGTTTAGTAGAATCTTGCGAATCGGTATGGAGATGTTTGTACTTATCTTCGCGAGGCTATTAAATTGTTATGAAACCTCACTTTCTTGCATTCTTGTCGTGTAGACTTGTTATTTCCAAAAATTGAACGTGATTATTATATTCTCTCATAAATGATGAGGACACATGCGACCAGATCAGGAAGACGACCACTAAAGCCACCAATAGCCGAGGTGTGGCTCATACTACAACCAAAGCAGCACCTGTGGACCCACCAACTGCTCCAACTGATGAGCATGTACCAGATGTTGTTGAGCTGGCGGGACCAGCTCAGGAACCAACAGTACCCATTGTTATTTCTGGACTTCAAGAGGCCTTAGCCTAGATATTGACCATGTGCACAAGCCTGGCTCAAGCGTTTTCGATTCCAGCTACATCAGCCAACACACAGACTAAAGAAGGTGCCTAGACTCTTATCGCCTATACTCCAGAGCAGCTAACTCAGGGTCACCAGACACCGGGTGTATTGCCTGTTTAGCCAGTTGCTGCTGCTCGGGCCGAGGTTGGTCCACTTATGAGTTATGAGGGGAAGAAGAGGTTAGAGCAATTTAGGAGGCTTAAGACTCCAAAGTTTAGTGGAGAAAAGATGCTCAGGATTCTAGATAGGTGTCAATGGATTTTTTGCACAACGGGTATTTTGGGCACTAGTGGGGTTTCCTTTACTACGTTTCAGAAGCTCTAAAAGAAGTTTGTTCCCCATACTCGCAGAGAGGAGTTGCGTAGGAAGTTTGAGCAGCTAGGCCTGGAGGGTATGACAATGACTCAGTATGAGATGATGTTCGCAAATTTGGCTCGTCATGAAGTATCGTTGATTTCCACTAAGAGGGAGAAGATTAGGAGGTTAATTGATGGCCTCAACTATGCTAGTGTTTGGACATATATTTGATTGAACTTGAAAAAAAAGATTTTTTGAATTTGTGTTGCAAAAATTATTTTTGAAAGCTGAAGTTGTATTTTGACATGCATTTTATTTGAAGAAAAGTTGAAGTTCAAATCGCCATAATCTGGTTATTAGGAACTTTGAAATTTTGAAAATGGTTTCCCCAAAACACGATCATATATCACAAACAAATAATGTTTTCAATTTTTTTTTTTTAAAATGAAGTCAAAATTTATGGTCAAACGGGAGATATGGTTTACGTTTCAGTATGGATCAAGAGGTTGCGATAGATACTAGGTTTAACGAGGCGATAGCTCTAGAGAGGGAGGCCAAAAGGCCTCATATTTCAGGTGGTTTCAGTAGTGCCTCACCCGGGGGCATGTCCTATTACAGAAGAGGTTGTTCTTCTAGACCCGTTCAAGAAGCTTGCCATGTTCCTCGTGGTTCTTCAGTTGGCCAAAGTTCCTAAAGTGCACGCTCAGCTCCGTCATTATTTAGTGCGCTACTGGCACAAAGTGAGGCACATCAAGAGGGATTTCCCTAGACTATTGAGTAGGGTCCCATAATAGAGCTCTTAACATATGATGTCAGCACCTGTAGCTACACCACACGCATAGCCAGCTAGAGGTTGGGCATAGTCAGCACGATGTCATCCTAGAGGGGTAGGTCGATCAGGTGGTGGTCAGGACCGTTGCTACACATTTCCAACTAGGCTAGAGGCAGTTGCTTCCGATTTTGTGATCACATGTATTGTTTCAGTGTGCCAAGGGGAGGCTTCAGTTTTATTTAACCATGGTTCCACTTATTCTGATGTGTCATCATACTTTGGTCATTATTTTGACATGCCCCATTATTCTTTAGTTATGCATGTTCACCTATTTACACCGGTGGGTGGTTCATATATTATGGACCGTGTGCATTGGATGTGTGTGATGGCTATTAGAGGATTAGAGATGAGAGTTGATCTTTTACTGCTTAGCATGATTGATATTGACATGATTTTAGGCATGTATTGGTTGTCACCATGTCATGCTACTATGGATTGTCACGCTAAGATCATGACGTTGGCAATGCCGGGGTTGCTTTTGGTTAAGCGGAGAGGTTCCCTATTTCAAGTTCCGAATAGAATGATTTCATATTTGAAGGCTCAATAGATGGTTGAGAAATGATGTTTTGCATAATTGGCCTTCGTAAGGGATGTTAATGTTGATGCTCCTACCGCTGAGTCAGTTATGGTAGTGAGAGACTTCTCAAGTTTATTTTCTGTAGACGGGCACTCAACCTATATCTTTTCCACCATATTGCATGGCACCGCTGTGGAATTGAAAGATTCAAAGGAATAAATTTAAGAGTTGCTTGATAAGCGCTTCATCGGTCCTAGTATGTCTCCTTGGGGTGCATCAATTCTATTTGTGAAGAAGAATGATGGAACTATAAGGATGTGTATTGACTACCGGCAGTTGAACAAAGTTTCGATTAAGAAAAATATCCACTACCACGCATTACCGACTTATTTGAGTAGATTTAGGGTGCTAGAGTATTCTCAAAGATTGATTTGAGGTCGAGGTATTATCAGTTAAAGATTCGGGATTTAAATATTTTGAAGACGACTTTCAAGACCCACTATGGGAACTATGAGTTTCTTGTGGTATCTTTTGGGAAGACTAATGCCCAACAACTTTTATACACATGATGACTAGTATGTTCCAGTTGTATATTGATTCTTTCATCATAGTATTCATTGATGATATATTGGTGCACTCACGCAACTGGGAGGGTCAAAAGCAACATTTGAGGATCAGATTCCAAACTTTGAGGAAGAAGAAGCTATATGCTAAATTCTCCAAGTGTGAGTTCTGAATTGATTTGGTGGAATTCTTGGGCCACATTGTGTTTTGTGAGCGGATCAAGGTGGATCCGAAGAAAATTGAGGCAGTTTAGAGTTCGCCTAAACCGTCTTCAGCTATAGAGATTCGAAGCTTCCTAGGTTTGGCAGGTTATTATTGCCATTTTGTGGAGGGATTCTCGTCCATTGCTGCACCTTCGACTAGATTAACCTAGAAGGGTGATCCTTTCAGATGGTTCGATGAGTGTGAGGCGAGCTTTCAGAAGCTCAATATTTCATTTACTCCAACCCCGATGTTAGTGTTGCTTATAGGTTCGGGATCTTACACCGTGTATTATGATGTGTCACGAATTGGGCTTTGCGTGCTATTGATATAGGACGGTAGGGTGATTGCATACACATCTTAGCAGTTGAAGTTCATGAGAAGTTTTAACTTATGCATGATCTAGAGTTGGCAGCCATTGTTCATGCATTGAAGATTTGGAGCCACTATTTATACGGTGTTCATTGTGAGGTTTATACTGACCATCAGAGTCTCCAGCACCTGTTCAAATAGAAGGATCTTAATTTGCGACAGTGGAGATGGTTAGAGTTGCTGAAAGACTATGATATCACCATATTATATCATCCGAGGAAGTCTAATGTGGTGGCCGATGCATCATGTAGGAAGGCGGAGAGTGCGGGCAGTTTGGCATATTTACTGATAGTAGAGAGGCCACTAGCTATGGATGTTCAAGCCTTGGCCAATCAGTTTGTGAGACTAGATGTTTTTGAGCCCAGTCGTGTTCTAGCTTGTATTATGGCATAGTCTTTATCGATGGCGTGTATCAAGGCTCGCTAGTTTGATGATCCTCACTTGTTGGTGTTGAAGGATACAATGCAGCGGGGTGGTGCTAAGGAGGTTGTGATTAATAATAATGGTGTTATGCAACTTCAAGGACGGATTAGTGTTCCTAATGTTGATGGGTTGAGAAATTTAATCCTTGAGGAGGCTCACACCTCGCGCTATTCCATTCATCCAGGTGTCACGAAGATGTATTGTTTATGACCAATGAACGCAGTTCACATCGCAATTTTGACCAATGAACGCAGTTCACATCGCAATTTTGGAGAGCAGTGCAATGAGAGTTGGACACACGGGTTAAGTTGAGTATGACATTCAACCCTCAAATGGACGGGCAGTCCGAGCGCACTATTCATATCTAGGAGGATACGTTACGTGCCTACGTTATGGATTTTGGAGGTTCATGTGATCAGTTTCTTCCGTTAGCAGAGTTTGCCTACAACAACAACTTCCAGTCGAGTATTCAGATGGCTTCTTATAAGGTTTTATATGGTAGGAGATGGCGTCCTACGGTTGGTTGGTTTGAGCATATGGAGGCTAGGTCGTTGAGCAATGCTTTAGTCCGTGATGCCTTGGATAAGGTGAAGGTGATCCAGGAGCGGCTTCGTACATCACAGTCTAGGAAGAAGAGTAACGCTGATAGGAAAGTTTGTGATGTTGCGTTAGGTGAGTGAGAAGGTTTTTCTCATAGTTTTGTCCATGAAGGGTGTGATGAGGATCGGGAAGATGGGTAAATTGAGCCCTCAGTATATTGGCCCTTTTGTGGTGTTTGAGAGAGGGGGAGAGGTAGCTTACAGACTTGTATTGCCACATAGTCTATCAGATGTTCACTCAGTGTTCATGTTTCTATGCTCCAAAAGTATTATGGTTATCCGTCACATATTTTGGACTTCATCATGGTACCATTGGATGGGGATTTGACTAATGATGTGGAGCCGGTGGCCATTTTGGACCGGCTTGTTTAGGTTTATCGTCAAAGAATATAGTGCCAGTGAAGGTGCAATGGAGAGGTCAGCCGGTCATGAAGGATATATGGGAGACCGATCGAGAGATGCAGAGCAGGTATCCGCACCTATTTGAGGCTCCAAGTATGATTCTAGACCCATTCGAGGATGAATGTTTGTTTAAGAAGGGGAGAATGTAATGACCATGTCGGTCATTTTGTGTATTGTAGCCCCTTTCCCCTATTTATTGCCTCTTCGATGTTCAATGTGGTGTTATGACTTACTGGGGCGGTGGGTTTGGTTACTAGTATGTTTGGAAGTAAATTTGGACACTTAGTCCCAAGTTGAAAGTTTACCAGAGTTTGAATTTTGTATAGACGACTCCGGAATGGAGTTTTGATGGTTCTGATACCTTCATATGGTGATTTTGGAGTTGGGCGTATGTCTGGATGTTGATTTGGAGGTTCGTAGGTTGATTTGAGGCTTTTGGAGAACGTTGGAAGGTTTGAAAAGTTGAGAGGTTTGTCTGAGAGTTGACTTTGTTGATATCAGGTTCGAATTGTGGCTTCGGGAGTTGGAATAGGTCCGCTCTATCATTTGAGAGTTTCATGCAAAATTTTAGGTAATTTAAAATTGATTTGGTATGATTCGGCATTAGTTTTAGAAGTTGTAAGTCCATTGGTTTCATTAGGCATGCATTGAGATTTGACTCATAGTTATGATATTGTTTGATGAGATTTGAGGCTTCGAGTACGTCCTTATTATGTTTTAGTACTTGTTGGTATTCTTAGATGGGGTCTCGGGGGCTTCGGGTGTTATCCAGATGGAGTTCGGGTCATCTTTGGACCTAGAAGTTTGGCTGAAGTTTCTTATGCCTTGTTCTTTCGCACCTACGATAGATGAGTCACAGGTGTGAGGCTGCATAAGCGGCTTCATGGTCACAAAATCGGAAAGGGGAGCTGTGAAGGGAGTTCACAGATGCGGACAAATGGTCACAGGTGTGCAAGGAGTTCGTAGGTACGAAGCCGCAGAAGTGGACGAGCGGGGAGTTAGTGATTTCCATATTTGCGGAGGAATTCCCGCAGATGCGACACGCAGGTGCCTTTCTTTGGACTGCAAGTGCGATTTTACTGGACATATTTTATATTCAAGGGGTTTGAGTGTTTTATCATTTTGGGAGATTTGAAACTCGGCTAAGGGTGATTTTGGAGAGGTTTTTGCTACAATTCACGAGGTAAGTGAAGTTTAATCTCTTTTGTTGATAAATATTAATTACCGATTAGTTATTACACCTAGTTTATGTGAATTTATTTTTAAAAATAAAGTCCACTAGCCATTGTTCCTAGGGTTAGTTTATATAGATATAATACAAAAAGTACAATAATGGTGGATGGCCAATTGATTATCCAAACATGGCAATCAACTGGATCCAGTACAATGTGTGAAGTTAGACCTTAAAGTTTGTACCATATGTCCATCTAATAATGAAACACAATTGGACCCCAAAAACAAGTGAAATCTAGGTCAACTATGCAAAAATGATGGAAGGACTCGTTCCATTTACAAGAGATCCTATATCTTGAAAGTGAGCAACCTAACCCCCTAAAAAGAGGCAAAAAACTAATGTACAAGCATGTATGGGGAATAGTTTTATAGCACAAGGGATCTGTGTTCATCCAAGATTTGACCATGATTAGAAGGAAAGCCAAGGTGAAGATAATCATATAAAAAACCAAACAGGAAAAGTATGTGTGATATTATTGACAAAATAGATGAAACATTGCAATTGTGCCTGTGACTGTAGTTTTTGTATCCTCTTCGATGCCCGATATTTCCTCAACAGCGTGTCTATATAGTGTTTGAACAATTGTACTGAGTAAGGCATGTTAATATGTTCATGTTTGTGGCCAAGTGTATTGATTTCTGCATCCACACTTTTCAGTCATGTTCACTTGGGAGCTTCTGTTGTTGTAGCATAGATGACATCTAAGTTTGAACCCCTAGATTTGTCCTCAATGATCCTATCAGTCATGTATGGTTGTATTGTGTGTATCAAAGTAACATTATCCAATGGACAGTCCTATATAAATTGATACACTTTCAACAGACTAAGAATCTAATATGTTGATACCACACGTAGAGAATGCATCAATTATCTGAGTTTGTCTAGTGTACCTACATAATTCATCAAACTAGATAGAAGTAAAGGAACACCAGAATCTTCTCCCTGATAGTAGACTTGGCATGGTGTTCATCCACCATGTTAAAGACTCTGCATTTAGTGGAGTACTGTTGCAGATATGCTAAAAGGTTGGAGGTTGATTGATCGAATGTAGATGGCTGATAATAAGTGTGACAGTACTGAAGTGCATATTTCTGCAATATTGATTTCCTGATGAGAAGCCTGTGTTGAACAATTGGTCATCTGGATGTAATTATGATATTTCTTTTCTGATCCATTATGTGGATGGTAATTTAGACAATTAGATCTGGTCCCTTATATGTGACCCAATAAAAGCTCCTAGACTATGACTGTTCAGGTTTGACAGCCAAGATATGGTATATAATGAGCCATTGATGCATCCTTAGTAGAATGAACATAAGAAATGTTAGTATCACACACTGATGGCATATCAATTTACTATTTATAGCATAGAGGTTGGTACTTCCAAAAGAGAAAGAAACATCAAAGAAAATGAGAATATTTATATTTTTTTTCCTGTGAGTAGTAGTTTTGGACAGTTCTCTCAAGTTCTTGTGGCTTCTAAGAGGTGGGGTGAGATTATGTGAATTGTTGTTGAGGATAATGATCTGAGGTTTATGGTATTGGATAAGGTTGTTACTGTTGTTGTGGTAATGTTGTAATAGATATAGGTTGTAGGCTTGTGGTGATGAGTGTGTATTGTGAGGTTGAAAATTTGCACTCAGATTATTGTGTTTTCTGAGGCATGGTGTGGAGTTATATGAGATGTTCATGGGGAGAAGTGGAGGTGTGTTGATCTTATGGGATTGAGCTACTGATTGTGTATTACATTGAGGCTCCCAATAATCTATTTCATTGTTCTGTTGAATTTTTAGTAGGTTGAGCATAAGGGGTGATAATACCACATACTTAAAAAGGAACACGAAGATGAGTGGATCATTGGGATATAGAACCTGCAAAAAAATAAACAATGTTATGGTGGTGTTCATCTCTGTTCTCCTACAATTGGATTTGAACCTGGTGTTGTAGTTCTTATGATTGGTGTTGCAGAACAAACATTTGAGCATAATGTTCTCAATATTAGACATGATGATCAAGATGATTTGGACAACTAGGTCTTCTCCCCTCTGAATGTCAATGTTAACCATAACCATGAGAGTAGTTGACTAGTAGTTGTGGAGAAAATCGAACCCTATTGGTTCTTTTATGTCAAAAGGAAGGGGTGCAGTTTTGGTCTAGAATGATTTGACCTCTAATGTTAATGGGGAGCTTCCACTGTTTTTGATAGCGGGTCTGTGATGCAAGGTTGTATGTGAGCTTGGACAATGAGTCTGCAGGGTATTGGCTTCTCTGTATACATGTGAGAATGTAATGATTTCACATTATTGGCAGAGATTCTTGAGTTTTTTAATTTGCATAACCAAGTTAAAGGGAGGGGTAGCATCTCTATCTAGCCATTTCATGAGTAAGGTGGAGTCTACTCCAAGATGGATCTTGGTGAGTCCATTATCCACACACCATTTGACTCCAATAATAGCTGCTTCTTTTTCTGCTAGATTGTTAGTTCCCTAACCAAGTGGACAAGCTATGGCATGAATGAAGTAGCACTAGTGATCCCTCACAATTACTCCAACTCCAATTTTTACTAGGTTGGTAAGTGCACTACCATCATTCTTTACTTTTACAAAATTGATTTTGGTTTTTGTCACCTCACGTGAATAGTGGTGGTAACATGTTTCAACTCTTCCACCATAGTATAGAGATCAATCCAGTTTTGGGACCAGCTTATGTTGGGATGAGTAGCTTTTAGGAGGAGATGAATGTCTGAGTTAATAGCTAAGATAACTCGAACCATGAAGGAAGTTATGCTCCCATACTTAGCATTTTATATATTTTTTCAGAGGTTCCAGCATATGCCAATGTGAAATGTCTCCATCAGTAATTGTTGCACTTTAGTTTTACTCTTGTGGAGCCACCACTTCATTTGAAGAATCTTAAGAGGTAAGTCTTTAGTGTTCAACCCTATAATACCTGTGAAATTTTTCCATACATATCTGATAAAGAAACCTCTACTTAAGATGTGCTCAAAAGATTCACCATAGGTTTGTCTGCAATGGACACATCTAGTGACAATGGGATTACTAAATGCAATAACTCTATCATCAGTTGAAAGCTTTTTCCTTAAGGCTCTCCACAGGAAAAATGACCATTTGAATGGTATTTTTTTTGTGCCAGGTCTTCTTGTTGGAAAAGAATGATCTGCTTCTTTTCTCTAATTATTTCCCATGTTGAGCCACATGTGAAGTTACCAGAGCTTTGGTGACCAAATAGATTTATCAGGGGTTTGTAGATCATAATGAATAGGAGTTCGGAGAATTTGTGGGATCATGTGTGATGGGGCAATGGCATTGAGTTTCTGCAGATTCCATTGGCCCGAATCCAAGAAATGAGAAACAATGATTTCATGTAATCTTCCTCCTCCAGTTATGCTATTGGCAAGTGAACCTGCGCCCAATCAGTTATCCCACCAAAAGTTGGAGTTGCCTGATTGTAATCTCTAATAAATGTGCTGCTCTACCTCCTTTTTGTTGAGTGTTATTTTCATCCATGTTTGAGATTGTCCGGTGTCCTATTTCTTAGAGACTGGGTGAGATCTCTTGCAATTCTTGGCATAAGGAAACTAATCCACTAGGACTTTTTAGTCCTAGATTTCCACCAGTGTTTGAAATCCATAGTTTTGCATACATCTTGGGTGGATCTGACCGTGATGCCTCCTTCTTTCAGAGGATAGGAAATTTTAGCCCATGAGGACCAATGATACTTCTTTTTGTCTTTTTCCATAAGCCAGAAAAAATGGACCGCCATTCTTTCAATCTGTTTCAACATAGTTTTAAGAAGAGAGACAACTGTGATTAGGTGGATATGCATGAATAGTAGGACATGTTTGATGAGTGTAACCCTACCTCCATAAGAAAGAACTCTGCCTTGCCATCCCCTGATTATGTTTATGACTTTAGAGATGAGTCCATTAAAGTACATAATTATTTTCCTTCCAATGTACAGAGGACACCCTAGATATGTGATTGGAGATTTTCCCAGAAAAGCCTATAATTTTATGAATTCTGTTTACATTGTATTGAAAAACACTGGATGGAGTCATGAAGTGGCTCTTGTTGCTATTAATTTTTTTCCCAAAGCTGTCTTCATATTCTATCAGTACATGCATGATTTTCTGAAGGGATCCTCTACAACCAGAGGTGAAAATGATAACATCATCAGCAACACTTAGATAGTGGACCTCTGACTTCCATGTAGAAGCCTTTGAAGAAGTGATCACGATTAAGGCTATTAAGCATTCTGGATAAAAGATCTACGTCAATGATGAATGATGCTAGTGCTAGTAGGTCACCTTATTTTGGACCCCTAGTTGATTTGAAAAAACCATGCCTGGTACCATTCAGAATGACAGAGTATCAATTGTTTGACATAGTTATCAATATCATGTCAATAGTCATCTCACAGAAGCACATTCTTCTGAAGATAATACATGTGTAGCCCCATGAGACCCTGTCATATGCCTTAGCCATATCTAACTTGATCACAACATTGGCCCCGGGGTTTTGCTTCTTGATCCCTTGAACAATCTCCTGGGCTATTATGATATTCTAAGAAATACTTCTACCTTTAACAAATCCTAATTGGTTTGCTGAAATGATCTTAGGCTAGATAGGTGCAAGTATATGAAGATGACTTCATAAATAATCTTGTTGATGAAATTTCTTAAACTGATAGTTCTGAATTCAGTTACAGAGTTAGGGAATTCCACTTTAGGTAGAAGGATCAAGATAACATTAGTCATGTATCTATGCATGGTACTACCCCCAAAGAAAGCCAATACTACATTCAGGTGATCTGATTTGATGATGTCCTAGTAGGATTGGATGAATTTACCATTCATCCCATCAGGACTAGCTGCACCGTTAGGGGTCTTAGAGAAAACCACCTCCTTGAGTTATTGCGTAGTAAGGTCTCTTGTAAGATTGGTATTATCTTCCGATGAAATAATGGATGGGATATATGAGAGGATATTTTGTGTGATAACACCCCCCTGTTTCTGTAAAAAGATCTTCAAAGTAGTTTCAAGAAGCTTCACCAATAGCTTCATAATCATGTATCCAATATCCCTCTTCATATTTGAATTTGGATATGCAGTCTTCTTCTTCTCCCTCTAATAAGGCTGTGAAAATATATGGTATTAGCATCACTCTCTTTATACCATTGAAGTTGAGTCTTCTTTTTCAACACTGCTTCCTCAACTTTAAGACACCTAACATATTGAGCTTGCAACTCATGTAGGTTAAGTCTGACAACTGGATTGTTAGTATTGAGCCAATTTTTCTTTAACTTCCATGAATATTTGTTTAAAATCTTTAGCTCTTTGAAATATATCCCCATACTATTCCTTAGACCATAGACTTAGAGCCTTAGTGACAGCCTTGTGAATCAAAGGCATGAAATGCCATTCTCAACCCAATAGTTTAGAAATTTAAAGTATTTCGTGCATGTGTCTTGTCTCACATGCATCTCCATGAGTGTGGTAGGGAAAATGGTGAACCACCGGTCATTTACTAAACTTCTATCCAACTTTTTCTAGACAATTGATCAAGGCCTCTCCCATTGGACCCTGTATATCTTGGCCCATAGCAGCCAAGATCTATTAACCCACGGTCTTCAATCATACTAAGAGATCAAGGCTCTTATTCTCTTCAATAGAAGCAATAATATTGAAGTCCCCAATAACACACCAAGGGACATTACACACTATAAATTTGAATCTAAGGTTTCCCAAGACCTATTCTCATAACCGGCTTGCATTTTGCATAGATGACATTAATTTGAAACACCTCCCCCGCTTCAGCATGTCTCAGTTCAATAGACATTTGCTGCTCATCATGGTCTAAGGCAGTACCGTTGATGTCTTGATCCTAGAATACTCAAATTTTGGCATTAACATTGGAGGCTGCATGGTGCATAGATAGTTGGTGTCTAAAATAGTTAAGATGATTGGTGTCAAGAAAAGTTTCCAAGATAGCAATGACGGAGAGTTTATGAAAGTGTTTCAGAGTTTTAGCCCATCAATGACTCTAGAGGATCTTATTGCTCTAGTATTCCAAATGATTGTACTAATCACTAAAAATTGGTGGGGTTTCTTTTTTGAGATTCGATGGGATGATATTACTGGTTGAATCTCCATTTCTAGTAAATTTGGGTGAATGTCCGACTTTGAAGATAAAACGGGTGTAACTGTGAATTTCTCCTTCTCAAGGTCACTATTTGCAGCTATCACATGGAGGTTACAATGATTTTCATCATAGTTCCTCCTCTAAACTCCTCAACATCTTCTTTTGAGTCCCGTGCCGCCTCATCTTCTGACTGTATGGGCATGTATTGATCTTTCTCTAGACATGATGGGGAGAACCTTTTTAGTGGGAGTTCTACTTCAATCATATCTGCGAGGGTGTTGGGTTGCTGATCTTGTGTTTCTTCAGGCATTAGAGTGCAAGAAAGACCATCCTAATTAGATGTTCCATTTTCTTCCTGATTAGCTTCTTTGTCACCAAGTAGAGATTGAGACAGTGAGGGATTAATGATGTCAATTTCTTTGTTCCTGTAGCCTTTAACTTTGCTTGACCCTTCATCTTCAAAACCTGAGTCCATTTCGTCTGAGTGCCTAGCTCTAAAAATGTTCCCAGGTAGGTTACCATAACCATCACTACCATCAGCACAATGCTGAATTCTGTTGATACCCTTTCTTTTCTTTGATTTCCTCCTTTTATGACTGGGCTTGTGCTTAGGTTTGGGAGACTGAATTCGAAAGTTAGAAGCTTCATGATCTTTACCTTTGATCAGTTTTCTCATATCACTAGGCTGATCTTCTTCTTCAGAAATCACTATATCACAATACTCTTCCTCTGAGCCAAGACCCTCCCTTTTAGGATCCCCAACCTGATTATCTATGTTTGTCTCCCTATAATTCTTATTTTTTCCTTCAACTTCATTAGAACTGATCACATGTGGATTGAGTGATTTTGAGAGATAGAATCAACACCCTTCATCAAAGGAACTAGAAGATTAGTAGATGTACTTGGAGATTCAAGATCATTTTTCTTAGGTTTTTTGGGCCTTCTTTTGATTGCTTTCTATCTTCTCGAGTTTTTCTGAATTTTTCTTTTGTCAAGGTGTTGATTATGCTTCTTGTTATTTTGTTGGTTATTACCTTTGAAGTTCTTCTTTTTCTTAGTTTTACAGTAATCAATTGGAGAGTTAATCCCTATGTTTTAGTGTTCCTTTAATTTTTGGTGAGCTCAAATATTGGTGTGTTTATTGTGGCTCTCCTTTTGACCCTCATGGTTTTGCTTCTTTGATTAAGATTCAGAGTTGTTTGGTGAGATGGTGTTTATTTAGTGATTTATGGATTGTCCTTCTTATTTTTATTTTCCGCATCTTTTAATCTGACTGGGCAAGCACGCATGTTATGAGTTGAGTGCTTGCATTATAGATAATAATCAGGTATGTTTTCATATTGAACTTCAAGCCATTCTCCATCTCCATTTTCATCTTGATTGTCATTAAATCCCAACCAGACATGGTGAGGTCTTGGTTTAGTCAAATTAATTTGAATTTTGACCTTTGCCATACTGCCCTTGGACTTTTGAATGATGCCAGGTCCAAGTGTAAATCCTTTCCAATAGGAAACAAGAGGCCTCTTGGGATTTTCATGTAGAAGTTCCATGGTAATTCCGGTATAACTACCCATATTGGTACTATTGGAGAATCTTCAGTAGGGTTTAATGTGGGTTTCTAGGCTTCAAGATTCCTGATTTGCCCCTGAAAAATATTAATATCCTTGTACAAAGTGTTACATGGTCATACTCATTATCTAGATCGATATAAATAGTCCTAGCGTTGAAATGAGCAATTATGAAACCTCTATTTAATTCAGTTAGAGCAAGAAAACTTCTTCTAATGGTCTCCATTCTAGGCACAATGTTTGAAAATTTTCCACCACAATATATTTACACATTACAGCTAACTTAACCATCTTGTCCTTTCTGGTGAAGATGATAGCCGGTTGGCCTTGCTTGGTAGTAATCTGAGGTAGGGTGAACTCAATTGGTTCTACCTCTGCCTCATGTATTTCTCTTAATTTGGTAACATAAGAATGTTTGATTGTGGGAGGTAGTGGAACAATATTAGTAGCTGATTGTTTGGTCTTGGTATTGGTTTCTGGTGTCTGAGTGTTAGTATTAGTGATGGTAGGTGTTTGTTTCAGTATAGGGTGTTAGATGGGAGGTTTAAATTTTTTGGGTTCATCAAAATTAAAAGATACTTTTAGCAAGGATTTCTATTGGTATTTGGTTGATTCTTGGGAAGTTCTTGGCTTGTGAGGTTTGGTTGTGCCTGAGTGGTATTCACTTGTTGTTGAGTTGTGGAACTTTTTACATGATGGCTTAAAGTGGTATTAATTTTTTGGTGAATGGTTGTATGATGGGGTTCTTTCGTATTAAGAGGGTCACTCCCAGTAGTTACATTGGGAACATTAATAATGGATCTAGAGTTCAGCTTACCAATCTGGTTGTGTTGGCCCAAGAAATTGAATGGTTTTGACGATTGACAAAGGAATTCAAAGATGAACCAGGTCCATCACTGGAGACATAGACACATGCCGAGTTAAAGGTACGTGAGGTGCACATACAGGAGATAAACAAAATTTGGGAAATAAGAGATATCTCCTGATAAAAAATATTGCAAAATGATAAGGAGAAGGACTCCTTATTCAGTAAGAACGGAACCTAAGATAAGGAAGGATTTGAGGAGTTGAGTTTGGCTAGAACTCTTCATCCAAGGAAGAGTTGCATTAGGATTCTAGTTAATTCCTTATCTACTAACTCCTATATATTGTAGACTGTTCTTACTGTAAAGTGATGCACAAAAGCAGAAGTTAAGCAAGAATTGAGAGCAAAATTAGCAAGGCAATTTTGCAAGCAGTTTGTGTGAGATTAAGGTGTGCGACTTTGAAGCTACTTGAACCAACTAGAAGAACCAATTCCAATTTTTGTCTTTTAGTCTAGTTTACTTGTAGTAGGTGATTTCAACTTGTACCTTTTCAACTTTATCTAGAAGCGTCTGTAATAGGTATAGTGTGTTTCAAGTTATAGCTAACTTGGAGTTTGTCGCAGATAGTTAGACGCTAGTTTTCCACAAAGGGATTAGAGGTAATCCTAGGTTTACAAAAGAGTTTTGTAAATGCTATTTGGATCACTGATTTAGTAAAGATTTTGGGAAAATCCTACTGGGAAGTAGGTCGTGGTTTTTTCACCTTTTGAGCTAGGTATTTTCCACGTAAAAATCTCTGTGTTCTTTATTTTCAGTATTCATTATTCCGCAAACAGTAGAGGTTGGAACACATAGAAGAACCTGGTCCTTCTATAATTAGTGCACGCGAAAATCAGACACAACACAAATCACCCCCCCCTCTTGTGTGGTATTGACGTTTAGAAAATTAATTGGTATCAGAGCGGGTTATCCTTGAAGAGGCTAACACCTTAGGAGAAGATCAAGATGAGTGCACCACCTGGGAACTGGAAAGGACAATCAACTGTTAGGCCTCCTCTTTTCAATTGCCAGTACTACACCTGGTGGATGAACATGATGAGAGACCATATAATTAGAGAAGACTATGAGCTATGGGATATTGTTACTGATGGTACTTTGGCCATCATGAAGATGAATGCTGAAGGAGTAGACGTGCCAAAGACAAGAGTTGACATCATTGCTAAGGATTTGAGAAAGTGGGAGAAAAATGCTAAGGCCAAGAAATGGCTTGTGTGTGGACTTGATCCAAATGAGTACAGCAGAATTCAAGATGTAATACTACCAAGGAAATTTGGGACACTT
Source organism: Nicotiana paniculata (assembly GCA_005239505.1). Taxonomy (NCBI): domain Eukaryota; kingdom Viridiplantae; phylum Streptophyta; class Magnoliopsida; order Solanales; family Solanaceae; genus Nicotiana; species Nicotiana paniculata. The sequence goes on from ML365302.1 coordinate 35,147, forward strand.
TACAAGTGGCTTATGAAGGAACTGCTCAACTGAAGAGATCTAGAGGTACTCTACTATATGCTCAATATGAGAATTTTTCTATGAAGGAAGGAGAGACCATTCAAGAGATGTACACTAGGTTCACTACACTGATTAATGAACTGAAATCTCTTGGAAGGACTCTTCTTGAGGAAGACAAGGTTGAGAAGATTTTGACAAGGGTTCTGCCAGTCTCTTGGGAGAGCAAGATCACTGCAATTTAAGAATCCAAGAACATTGTAACTCTCAAACTGGATGAGCTAATTGAAAATCTTACTGCCTATGAACTTAGAAGGAAGATAATGAAGATGGATGCTCCAAGAAGGAAACGAGTCTGGCGCTGAGAATCACTGAAGGAGCTGATCTGGAAGAAGATGAAATGGCTATGATCACCAAGGATTTCAAGAAATATCTTTTGATAGGAAAGGGCTCCTCAAGAGGTGGAAGCTACAACAAGGCAAGGGTACCAGAAAAAATGACTAATGAGGGCTGCTACAAATGTGGGAAGACTGATCATCACATCAAGAACTTCCCTCAGTGGGAAGTTGAATGGAAAAAGGAAAGGTCTGAACGAAGGAACCGGAAGAAGGAATAGGTTCATCCCAAGAAGAACAAAGTATCAACAAAGGCTATGGTTGATGCTTGGGGAGAAAGTTCAGATGAGGAGTCAGATGATGAAGATGGAGATGAACAAGAATTTATGGCAATTGGTGAATCAAATGAGGAATCTGAGGTAAGTATAGTTCATCTTAAAGACAAGATTAAGTTCTTGCCCAAAGAAAAACTCTCTGAATTATTGCTAGACTTTATTGATGAATCTGAAGTAATTAATAAGGAAAAGGTACAGCTCGCTAAGGAGTGTGTAATTTTAAAAGAAAAGTATAAGAACCTAGAACTCAGAGTCAGTGAGACTGTGAGTGAAAACACTGCTCTGAAGAACCAGGTTCATCCACATGAGACAAATGTCCTAGAGTTAAAATCTGAAAATCTAAAACCGAAACTAGGAACCAGTAAGAAGATAGCTGACAACTCTCAACTCACCTTAGAAGAAAATGTAGGTAAACTAAAAGATGATTTGTATAGGAAGGATGAACAAATAAGAGTGTTGAAGGAGGAACTTGGTAAGGTCAAGCATGAGCTAGACAGAACTTGTAAATGGAACAGATTCTCCGATGCTTTGACATGGCTACAAGAACATCATAGTAGCACTAAGAGAGGACTTGGCTTTGGGAGTCCTGAGAACAAAATTTATACCCACTATGGTAAGACTGGTCACTCCAAAAGTGAATGCAATGCAAAAGAGCAGGCCAGTCAAAAGAATAGAAGTTTTGTTCGAGAAACCAAATGGTTACCAAATTGGGCTAAAAAAAATTTAATTCATCCTTTTGCTTATAGAAAGGGACCCAGGCAAGTTTGGTTTCCTAATACTAACCCTTGATTTTCTTTTGTAGGTTCAAATGAAAGGAAGTAGCCAAATATGGTACATGGATAGTGGCTGCTCAAAACACATGATTGGCAGCAAGGACCAGTTTCTTTCACTTGAAAACCTCAAAGGAGGAAATGTCTCCTTTGGAAATGGAAAGAAAGGGGGAACCATTAGGTAAGGATGACACACATTCCATTGAGAATGTCTACCTGATAGATAGCTTGAAATATAGCCTAATCAGTGTGTCACAACTGTGTGACAGAGGTAACTTGGTAGCATTCACCTCTACAAAATGTTTTGTAATAAATCTTATCACTGACAAGATTGTTTTGCAGGGAAAAAGAGTGAACAATATATACATCATAGATCTGTCCACACTTTCAGAAAATAAATTAACATGCTTAAGTGTGTTAGACAGTGATCCCCTCCTTTAGCATAAGAGACTTGGACATGCAAGTCTGAGTCAACTCAACAAATTAGTCTCCAAGGACTTAGTGATGGGTCTGCCTAACATTAAGTTCAAGGAAGACAAAGTTTGTGAGGCTTGTGCAAGGGGGAAGCAGGTAAGATCCTCTTTTAAAAGCAAGAAAGTGGTAAGTACCACTAGAATGATGAAACTGGTCCATATAGATCTTTGTGGTCCTATGAGAACATTAGGCAGAAATGGTAAGAGATATGTGATGGTGCTTGTTGATGACTATTCTAGATTTACCTGGACATTGTTTCTGATATCTAAAGACGAGGCATTTGACATGTTTACTTCTTTTGTTACAAAAATTCAAAAACTATTAGGAAATCAAGTTGCATCAATTAGGTCTGATTATGGCACTGAATTTGAAAATGCTAAATTTGCTGAATTCTATGATGAGCATGGCATAAATGACAATTTTCTTCCCCTAGAACTCCACAACAAAATGGAGTGGTTGAAAGAAAGAATAGGACACTTGAAGATATGGCTAGGACTATGCTTCTTTCTAGCAAACTACCCCATAGCTTCTGGGCAGAAGCCATTAATACTGCATGCTATATCATAAATAGGTGCATGATTAGACCTCTTGTAGAGAAGACTCCCTATGAGTTACTTAAAGGGAGAAAGCCTAATATATCCCACCTTAGGACTTTTGGTTGTAAATGCTTTGTGCACATGGAAAAGACTCCCTTGGTAAGTTCGATCTCATAAGTGATGAGGGAGTATTCTTGGGATATTCTTCCAATAGTAAGGCTTATAAATTTTATAAAAAAAAAACTATGTGTGTTGAAGAAAGCGTGCATGTAGTTTTTGATGAAACTAACATTCTTTCTGAGAGACAGGAACAAGAGGATGAAGAAATTGGGTTGGTCAGAAACTCAGTCCAAATTGGAAAAACACTGGAGGAGGGAACAGGTTCATCCATCCCATGCAACATGACTGGGGAATAGAACAAAATAATTTCCAAAATTCATTGGAACCTGTGCCTGAGCCTATTCCACAGCAACAAGGCATTGAAGGAACTTCAAGGAGTAACCAGTTGGTTGTGAAACCTTATAGATATCAAAACTCTCACCCTATTGAGAACATTATAACTGATCCAATCTCTGGAATCAAAACCAGATCTATTTTAAAAAACTTTGTGCTTTTAATGCCTTTCTATCTCTTATTGAACCTAAAAATATTATTGAGGCCTTGTAGGATGCAGACTGGGTAAATGCAATGCAAGATGAGCTCAACCAATTCAAAAGGAGTCAAGTTTGGCATCTGGTACCAAGACCCCTGGATAGGTCAGTATTTGGCACAAAGTGGGTCTTCAGAAACAAACTTTATGAAGATGGAACAGTGACAAGAAACAAGGCAAGATTGGTTGTACAAGGATATGGTCAGGAGGAAGGCATAGACTATGATGAGACTTTTGTTCCAGTAGCAAGATTGGAAGAAATAAGACTCCTCATAGCCTTTGCTGCTTGCATGGAATTCACTCTTCATCAGATGGATGTCAAAAGTGCCTTCCTAAATGGCTATCTCAAGGAAAAAGTGTTTGTCAAGCAACCTCTAGGGTTTTAGAACAAGGAGAATCCAGATCATATGTATAAACTTGACAAAGCACTGTATGGACTCAAGCAAGCTCCCAGGGCATGGTAGAAAGATTATCAAAATTCCTGCTTGAGCATGACTACAAGAGAGGTAAAATTGATAGTACTTTATTCTTGAAGGAAAAAGGTAAAGATCTCTTGGTAGTTCAGATATGTGTAAATGACATAATCGTTGGAGCGACTACTAATAATCTAAGTAAATATTTTGCTAAATTAATGGGGAGTGAATTTGAAATGAGTATGATAGGTGAGCTAAATTTCTTTTTAGTCATACAAATTAAACAAAATTCAAATGGAACTATGATCCATCAACAAAAGTATGTTAAAAAGTTGATTTAGAGGTTTAAAATGGAATATTCTAAAGAAATTTATACTCCTATAGCAACAACCACAAAATTGGATGTAGATGAACCTGGTTCATCTGTTGATCAAAAGTTGTATAGGGGAATGATAGGTTCATTATTTTATCTTACTGCCAGTAGACCTGACATTGTTTTCAGCGTAGGACTTTGTGCAAGATTGCAGGCTAATCCAAAGGAATACCACTTAACTGCTGTGAAGAGAATCTTGAGATACCTAAAGGCACCACTGATCTCTGCCTTGGTATCCAAAAGGTAGTAACCTCAATCTTGTGGCATAGGTTGATGCTGACTATGCAAGTTTTCTAGTGAATAGAAAGAGCAGCTCAGGTATGACACATTTTCTGGGCTCATGTCTCGTGTCTTGGGCCACTAAAAAGCAGAATTATGTGGCTCTATCTACTGCTGAGGCTGAGTATATGGATGCAGCCTCATGTTGTGCTCAAATATTGTGGATTAAACAACAATTGATAGATTTTGGAATCGATGTTGGATGTATCCCTATCTTTTGTGATAAGACCAGTTCTATAAGTATGACAAAGAACCCCATTCATCATAAAAGGACAAAGCACATAGATGTTAGACATCATTTTTAAGGGACAATTATGAGAATGGATTGATCTGTATGAATTTTGTGCTACTGATAAATAGATTGCTGACATATTTAAAAAACACTAAGTAGAGAGCCTTTGAAAGGAACAAGTTAGAGTTAGGTATGATTAAGATCACCTAATTGAACCAGTTCAGAATGTACTTGAAAAACAATTTGGCTAGAAATTCTGAAATTTGTGTAATTACTCAGATTAACTCTTACTCAGTCTCATGCTGTAAATAACATACACTTTTGCCATGTTTTAGTATGACATACTAGTTACTAATGTTGTTTTTGTCTATTGTTGAAAATTGAGGCTTGTCAAGAGGATTATGATATGATGAACCTTGTTCATCAGTGCTGGTTCATCTGAAAGGCGAGGTATGTGTTCTCCACTATACACACTTTGAAATATTAATAGTTAATCATGAGCAGAACTTTACGTAATCAAGATATTTTCAAAATCTATCTTTTATCCCATTTTTGAACCAGTTCCGTCTACCTTAAGAATCCCATCAAATTAAACAGCCTAGAACCTAGGGAAGCTGTAACCGTCACCTCTAACTGATCAGTTGCAGAGGTGATCAGACCTCTATTTGACCCAAAAAGCTGCCATTACATATTACTCCTTTATTTTAAAACCCCTATCATCATCTCTGAAATCACTCACCAACTCTACAACCGTGGAAACCCTTCCATCTTCCTTTACCTTCATTCTCAATCTAAATTTTCTTCTTCCATATTCAATCAAAAATGTCTAACCCTTCGGACAACCCCGGTACTCCACCACCTGCTACTCCATCTTCGACTTCCACAACACCTCCACCACCAAGTCTTACTCTATCACAACCCAGTACCACTATTCCTCAAACTAGTCCAAACCCCGAACCTAGAAAAAAAAGGGTTAAGATGCTCGCTAGAAAAATAGTAGCCACAGGTTCTCTGGCCAGAAAAATGAATGCCAAACTTCAAGCTAGTCAGGCACAAGAATCAGATAATTCAAGTGACTCGTTTAAATCAGCTACTGAGGAAGCATCAGGATCATCTGATTCTGAACAGGTATCATCTGTACCAAAGATCACTTCTGAGACTGTGTCTGCAATAGAAGAGAACTTAGAAAACATGTTTGTTTTGGTTGGGTATGTGATAGATGTGGAGTTTCCGAAAATAAGAAGAAGAGGTGGTAAAAATAAAATTGAGAAAGAAAAATAGAGAGAGGGAGGTCGGAGTGAAGCGAGGGGAACAAGTTAAGAAACTACTTGTTTGGCTATATGTGGTATTGAAACAGTAGTAATAGGAGGTCGAGCCAAAAAGTCAGGGGGAAGTGAATCAGGAGAAGCGGCTGAGGGATTGGTAAATCCAGGGAAGTCTACAAATAAACCTGGTTCATCTACTGAGGAAACCTTAGTAAATCTTCTGAAGAAGTTAGGTGACAGTTATAAGCCAAAGAAGAAAAGAACTCCCAAGGCTCAAAATCCTTGAACAGTTGGAGTAAGTAAGAAGAGGAAAGCCACTCCCTCTGCTGATTCTGAAATTCCTCTTCCAAGAGGAAGAACCACAAGAACAACACTAAGTCAGAGTGAGGAGGAGTTACAGAAAGTATTGGACGTGAGTAAGAGAAAGAGGGTTTCAAAGGAAAGGAGAAAGTTGTTGGGCTTGTAAAGGTTGTTGAGATTGATGAGATGGATCTGGTCCATCAAGGTGAACAAATGGAAGAGGTTAAGATTCAGATCCAAAACCAAAAAAAGACAAGACTTCCTCCAAGAAATCTACACCTGTGTCTGCTGAACCCTCAACTGTAGCCAAGAGAACCAGGTCTACAGTGAAACCCAAGAAAGTGCAAACTGCTGAAGAAGATGACTGGAGCGATGAGGATGGAGCTAATTCGGATGGAGAGAAGGATATTTGACAAAATTTGGGAAGCGCACCATTCTGAAAGGGAGGTTGTTGAAAGATTTGGAAGAAGCAGCCATGGTCTTATTGTTGGATAAGCTGGAGGTGCAGGGCTAGAAGGGCATGATCCTTCAGTTGGATGGATGATTGGCCAGAAATGAGATAGTCGAATTCATGGCCAATGCTATTGTCAAGGATGGCAGAGTCGTTAGCCAAGTGAAGGGGATAAAAATTTCCTTTGATGCCAAAGAATTAGGAGAGATCCTTGGCATTCCATCTGAAGGCCATGATGACTATACTAGGAAAAAATGGCCAAGTTTAGATGATCTTCCAACTGCTCTGCAAATCACAAGAAAATTCTACGACAATGAAGAGGAAGGTTGAACCTAAGGCAGTCTACAAGAGTGAGATGAAGCCATCACACAAAGTGGTATTTGGGTTTATCAACAAGTGTGTACTACCATGACAAGAGATGAGGCATATTGCTAACTACATGGATTTAGTTCTGATGGAGTACCTGGACAATGGGAGGAAGATAAATTGGCCCTACTTCATCATTCAGCTGCTGGACAGAGTGATAAATGGCTCCAAAGCCCATACCGTTCCATATGGATTCATTATTACCTCTGTACTTGTTCACTACAAGGTGCCTCTAAAGAAGGCAGAGACGGCCACAAGCAAGGATCACTTTGGCGTAAATACTCTTCTGGCTTGTGATTATGCTTTCAATGTCACTGTAAATGAACCTGGTTCATCCAGGAAGACACCTATGAACAACAAAGTCAGAGCACTTGTGCAGGAGAGTGGGGCGAAGGATGCAGAAATACTTCGGCTGAAGAACCGCCTGGCAGAAGTTGTATCTGAGAGGGATGCTCTCAGAACTGAGCTTGCTAAAGAAAAGGAGAAGAATGAGAGAATTCTTAGGGATATGCTATCTCTTCTCCAATCCAAAAACCCATCCTCCAGCCCTTCCCCGCCTTAGTAGCACAGCCTGCCTTAGTACTTTAGTGACCCTGATTAGGGACTTTTCTTGTTTTTTGCTCATGGTTTTAACTGTTTCTATTTCTTTCTGTGGATTGTGGATGATTCTATAAATGCATTATGTTGTTTTTGCTATTACTCTTGTCTCTTTTTCTTTGATAGTTTGAATTATTGGTTCACTATTGATGATTAATCCATGATTGTACTTGCAGTTGCCCCAGTGGCCATGAGTAATTCTTAAATAGCTGGGACTTTCCAAAATTTGCAACTTTTTGATGATGCCAAAAGGGGGAAAATGGTTATGTGCTACTCTGAACATATGATATTTATAACCTAATGAACCTGGTTCTTTTATGATAAATGCTTAATACTCTAAAATGCGTCAATGTTGGATTAAGTTGGTTACAGGCCCAAGAACAGAGTTTGTCATCATCAAAAAGGGTGAATTTGTTGGCCCAAGAAATTGAATGGTTTTGAAGATTGAACTCAAAGATGAACCAGGTCCATCACTGGAGACATAGACACATGCAGAGTTAAAGGCACATGAGGTGCACATACAGGAGATAAACAAAATCTGGGAAATAAGAGATATCTTTTGATCAAAAAATTGTAAAATGATAAGGAGAAGGACTCCTTATTCAGTAAGAACAGATCTAAGTTAGGAAGGATTTGAGGAGTTATTGTAAAGTGACGCACAAAAGCAGAAGTTAATCAAGAATTGAGAGAAAAATTAGCAAAGCAATTTTGCAAGCAGTACGTGTGAGATTTAAGTGTGTGACTCTGAAGCTACTTGAACCAGCTAGAAGAACAACTTCCAATTGTTGTCTTTTAGTTTAGTTTACTTGTAGTTTGTACCTTTTCAGCTTTATCTAGAAGCATCTGTAATAGGTACGGTGTGTTTCAAGTTATAGCTAACTTGGATTTTGTTGCAAATAGCTAGAGGCTAGTTTACCACAAAGAGATTAGAGGTAATCCTAGGTTTACAAAAGAGATTTTGTAAATACTGTTTGGCTCACTGATTTAGTAAAGAGTTTGGGAAATCCTACTAGGAAGTAGGTCGTGGTTTTTTCACCTTTTGAGTCAGGTGTTTTCCACGTAAAAATCATTGTGTTCTTTATTTTCTGTATTTATTATTTCGCAAACGGTAGAGGTTGGAATACATAGAAGAACCTGGTCCTTCTATAACTAGTGCACGCAAAAATCGGAGACCACACAAATAACCCTCCCCCCCTCTTGTGTGGTATTGACGTTAAGAACATCAGGTTGCCTTGTTCACCCAATTGTGTAGGAGAATTGATTTTGGCATATCCTCGAACATTTGGGACACGCAATTCTGCAATCGTGTGTTTTTGCATTGTTAATACTATTGATTGACTGAAAACACTCTTAGTCGTGTTGAATTCACACTCATCATCAACATGAATTGATTGGCATTGGTCTTGATCAATTTGGACCACTGTAATTTTATCCCCAACTAGCCGGTGCTCGCCGACTAGTTGTAACTCGTTGTTGGTGGCTACTCTAGCGGTGAAATGGACTGAGACTTGTTGGGATGATAGTATTCGAGATGGAGAACAATTTCCAAGGATTGAAGTCCCTTGTTTGGCCCAGAAAAGTGTTCAAAATTTTCATTAATACCCAGATGATTAATTGCTACAATGTTTACATCACCATCTTTGATATTTGTAGCAGCTAGGGAGAAGTTGATGTGAATGCCTAACTAGGGTTTTTACACATTATTATTTTGAGATTTTTCCGGTGTCTTTCCACCACTAGAGGGTGGAGCAGTGGCCATTCTGACGAAGCACAGTTAGGGTTCGCATAAATCGCGTGTACAAAGAGGAGTTAAGATGATTTGAGATTTTTTAGTTTATGAATTTGAAGTGAAATTTGGGGATTTTAGACCGTGGTGTTTGAGAGTGAGATTTAGTGATCCGAGGGTGGATTTATGGATGGAATTGGATGAAATTAGTATAGTTAGACTCGTTATTGAATGAGTATTCTGAATTTATGAATTTTGTCGGGTTTTGGGGTGTAAGTTTAGGATTGAATTTTTGGGTTGACTTTGCATATTTTATTCAAGACTTTAGCTTTACCTTTTGGAATTATCTTCTATGGCTATTATGATGGTATTAAGCTATTTGGCAAGATTCGTGTCGTCCCGAGATTGTTAGGTGCGGGAATGGCTTGTTAAAGGAGTGATTTATCTTGCTTTAGGTAAGTATCTTACCTAAAATTGGTTAATACACTAGCTTACTAAATTATTTGTGATATCTATGTGCTATGAGTGTGCATATGTGTGGGGTTTAATCCTATGTGTGAGCACCGGTATTTATCCATGCCCGGGGTAGTGCTTAGGCCATGATACACCTAGAGTTGATTGTTACAGTATAAGCAATAATGTTTCTCATAATTCTAACCTTGTTGTGCACTATTTGAGCCATTATTGAGGTTATATAGAGGCTAATTTCCTAAATAAACTTGATAACTGCTAATTCTGCGATGAAATTGCCGATTTGAGCTATGATAACCCACTTTGCACATGCCTACACTTTAGCATGTCATTTATACTAGTCCAGAGCATGAGATATGTTATCCATTCGTTATATACATGTTATTTTTTTATATTTTCTTCTCTGTGATATGATTTGGACAAGATACCTGTGAACACCTTGGCGAGATTGTGTTGTTATGCATTTGACTATGTCGGGCGGATTATGTTGCTACGCCGGTGACCACCTCTGGTGCATTGTGTTATTATGCATGTGACCACGCCGGGCGGATTGTACTGTTATTCTTGTGACCACGCCAGGTGGATTTTGATATTGAGCTTGTGACCACGCCGGACTGGTAGAACATTGAATTGGCCGTGCATGAGTGTGGATATGGATCCATCCCCCTAGGGTCACCCTCTCATGTTTCTTTCTTGATGGTGTACACACGGATTTAAGGAAACTGATTAGTGGTTTGGTACGAATATGGAATTATTGATTCAAATCTTGCCAGTGTTTGTTTTGGATTTTGTATTTCATCTTTACTTAGAATTTTCCTTGGACAGTTACCTGATTTACGTGCATATCAACTTTATATGCTAGATCATTGACAGAGCAGAGTGCTTGGGTAATTGTGCACAAATATAGAGATATTTCTTTCTGTGGCTTATAGTTGATCACATTATTGTTCTGTTCTTGTTGGATTGAAACTGTACAGGTTATAACAAGTATCATTTATAATTCTTGCTTCTTTTACTACGCCGAGGTTAGTTATGATAATTACTGAGTATATTCGGTCAGTTATACTCATGTTACACTCTAAATTTAATTGTGTAGATCCAGGTGTTGGAACCAACCATTTGTAGTGGGGTTGCTTGTTGAGTATCGACAGACGAGGTAGAGCTTCATTCTCGCCCACAACCTTGGCATCTCTTTTCTTATGTACTTTTGTTTTTATTTCAAACAATATTGTAGTTGGTCATTTCAGACTTGTATTTTCTTATTTGAGCTTCATGACTTTGCATTTACCAGTTCTGGGAGATTTATCATGTATTTTCCTTGTTTTGTTACATTGCAGTTTCAAATTTATACTATTTCTATAAATTTTGCTATTTTGGTTCTTTATTGTTATGTCTGGATTGCATAGCAAGTGTTTTAGGCGCCATCACTACGGGTTTGGATTTTGGGTAGTGACACATGTGCAGTTAATAAGAAGAAGGAAAATAGTAGAAAATTGAGTGATGTAACAACATGAAGAATTAAAACGATATAAGGAAAAAACATAAAAGAAAAAATAAGATAACGAGTATACAAAATCCATATAAATAGCAACACAACATGATCTTAGGAGCGAAATTCCATAGAGGAGAAAAATATCATAAATCAACACAAGACTTGCATCATATTTGTTGTGGTGAACAACCCGATCTAACACAATAATGTTGCAGCGAGCAACCCGATCCAATTGGTCATATTATTACGATGAGTAATCTAGTCCTATTGTAATAATGTTGCGGCAAATTACCCGACCCAACATGTCAATTCATATGGAAACACCCAATAAGCAATAAACATGGCAAGGTGTATAATAATATAAAAAATAACGAATAAGCATAATTCATTAATGAAAATATGAACATGACCAAGGCAAAATAGGACGATCAAATTTTCCAAGAACGAATCTTACTCATACACCTCAACAAAAGCCCAAAACATCGCCAGTAACATACGAATAATCAATTAGTTTCACAATTCAACATGGCATAAGAGCTTAATACAAGAAATAAATAAAGATATAAATAAAACTAGTTTTACCCACATGCTTTAAACCATGACAAACGCATATACACTCGTCATCATGCATATATGTCACCCACAATGCACTTAGCACATAGAAAATAAGCCACTTACAAACTAATTCCCTCACATTAATATTAATTGAGATACTTACCTCTTTCCGGAACAAGTTCAATAATCCAATACCGCTTTCCCTTTGAGACAAGCCTCCAAACAACTCGAACCCAGTCAAATGATAGTTACGTAAGTTGAAAACAAGCATAAGGAACCCTTCTAGTACTAAAGAGTTTTGGTCTTTACCTTATTTGAAAAAGTCAGTAAAAAGCCAACCCAAACCTATATTATTAGCCTCAAATTGAGGCCTAAATCTCAAAATTTGACCCTCTTAAATTACTAACCAGAACCCCACTTTTACAATTTAAAACACTAGATGTAAGGGTGAAAGCTTATAAGAAATTATGAAATAAATTAAAAATAAGTTAAAATTACTAACCTTTGAATTTGGGGTAAAAATCCTCTCAAGAAGCGCCTCCTTCTGTTTTGTAGATCTCAAAAATGTAGAAAAACAAGCTAATCCTGATGTCCTTTTTCCTTTTCTCGTCCTTAGTATAATGACCCGATAGCGCATTCTGAGTTCTAGCTTTTCATTTCATGATTTGAGGCCTCGAATAGCTTCTTTTAATATTTATATGACTTTTGTGCATGGCTCATTTCATTTTTTTGATTGTTTTGATATTTTTAGAATAGAAATTCTAATTCTAATGCCTTAATATTGTCGGAGTTGACCACCATCAATAGTTTTGGAAAAATATCTCGGATTTATGTTTTTACGATTCTGATAGGTCTTATGATATTTTGGACTCGTACGTATGTTTAGGCCGGGTCCCGGTTGACCCGAGGACGTTTCGACGCTTATAGTTGAAACTTGAGAATATGGACTTTTGAATCTTTGGATGGTGATTCTTGATTTTTGATGGTATCTTGATGTTTTGAGATGATGAGCGAGTTCGTGTAAATATTACATACTTGTTAGAATGTTTTACAGGGTCCCGGGGGGCTCGGCTAAGTTTTCGTCCCTTTTTGCACTTATTGGAACACTTATTCTTTTGATATGCATCAGACCTTTGCAAACACAAAGTTAGCCTTGCCTCCGCGGAGAGACTTTTTGGGGCAGTGGGATTTTTCCCTCAGCGAATGCGTAAGGATGCCCAGGAACATGAAGGCTTGGAGGGGGGTTTGCCTTACACGAGTGCAATGTAGGCTTCACAGACGCGATGATCACTGGCCACTAGTCTTCACAAACGCGGAGATTGAATTTAGCTCAAGGGTATTCATTAACAAAAAATCGAGTATTCATTAACCAGAAATCGAGATTTGACCTCATTTCACTATTTTTGAGACCTAGAATTCATGTAGAGGCGATGTTTGAGAGTATTTTCACTCCAGCCTTAAAGGTTAATAAGTTTGACTTAGTTTTGATTAATTTTCATAATTTCTCATAGACTTTCATCCCTAAATCTGGAGTTTTAAAGTGTAGAATTGGGTTAAGGATAAACTTTAAGAAATCTAATTTTGGGGATTTGGACCTTAATTTGATGTCCGATTTTAATACAAATAAAAAATTTAGACTCGAGAAAGAATAGATAATCAGGATTTTGTCTTGATTTTGGATTTTAACCATGTGGGTCCGGTTCATTCTTGCTGATTATTCAAAATATGATAAAGATTAAACCTTTTGTAGTATTAGAAGGGATTCTAAAGCTTGTTTTGACTTATTTAATTTTGATTGATTAGATTCGAGCAGTTTAGAGGCTTGTCTTAAAGGAAAACTAGTGTTGGATTGTTGAACATGTTCGAGAAAGAGTGTCTTGATTGACCTTGATTTGGGCGAATTAGATTGTAAATGTTTTACTTGCTATGTTCTAAATGTGTTTGGAGCAGCGTAAATGCAAGATGATGAGTGTATATGCGTTTGCATGTAAGACTAGTTTTAGTCATATCTTTGCTTATTTCACGCCTTATTCTCTTATGCTATGTTTTATTGTGTGGATACTTGGTTATTCACTTGTACTGGACATGTTATTGGCTCTTGTTGAGAAATATGAGTAAGATTGGCTCTTAGAATATTGAAATATCTATTACACCTTAATCATGTTCACCCTTTTCTTAATAAATTATGCTTATTCATACTCTTTAAATTTTATATTATGATCTTCGCCATGTTTGTTTGCATGTTGGGTGTCTCCAGAATTGGTATGTTGGATCGGTTTTCTCGTCACAATATTATTGTAAGAGGACCGGATTGCTCGCTACAACAATATGGCCATGGGATTGAGTTTCTCGCCACAACAGTTTTGTGTTGGATCGAGTTGTACGCCAGATCGAAGATGATATGAATTATGGTGTTTAATTTATGGTATTATCTTCCTTTATGGATTTTGTTATGTTGTTCATGGATATCGTTTTATCCTCTTTAGTTTGAGTTGTTTAGAGTTGGTGAAGATTCTCCAGAAGAGGAGGGTCAACATAGCTTGTGTCCAGGAGACTAGGTGGGTAGGGTCGAAGGCGAGGAATGTAGACGGGTACAAGCTGTGGTACTCTAGGGCCGTGAGGGGTAAGAATGGAGTGGGAATCTTGGTGGATAGGGAGCATAGGGAGTCTGTGGTTGAGGTTAGGCGAGTGAATGACAGGTTGATGTGTATTAAGCTGATGATTGGTGGGTGTACCCTCAATGTCGTTAGCGCCTACGCGCCGCAAGCAGGCTTGGGTGGGGAGGTTAAAAGGTGCTTCTAGGAGGGTTTGGACGAGACTGTGCGTAGCTTCCCTCCTTCTGAAAGATTATTTATCGGAGGGAACTTTAATGGCCATATTGGGTCAGCCACTGTTAGCTATGTCAAGGTGCATGGTGGCTTTGGCCTTGGGGTCAGGAACGGAGGAGGCACTTCACTCTTGGATTTTGTGAGGGCTTTCGAGCTGGTGATTGCGAAATCGATCTTTCCGAAGAGAGAAGAGCATCTGGTTACTTTCCAAAGTGCGGCGGGGAGGACTCAGATTGACTTCTTCCTCCTCAGAAGGTGTGATAGAGGTTGTGCAAGGATTGCAAGGTTATCTCGGGAGAGTCCCTCGCGACTCAGCATAGTCTCTTAGTGTTGGACGTCGGTATTTTGTTCAAGAGGAAGAGGAGGTGTTCCCGGGGACGATCGAGGATTAGGTGGGGAGCTTTGACTAAGGATAATGCCCAAGATCTAGAGAAGAGGTTATCCGCTATGGGAGCTTGGAGGAGTAGTGGGGACGCGAGCTCTATGTGGTCCGCAACGACGACCTTTGTAAGGGAGGCAGCGAGGGAGGTGCTAGGGGTATCGAAGGGTTATTCTGGCAGGCATCAAGGAGACTGGTGGTGGAATGATATAGTCCGAGGTAAAGTGGAGGCGAATAAGGTAGCGTATGCGAGGTTGGCAGGGAGCGCCAATGAGTAGGAGAGGAGAGAGAACAGAGAGAGGTACAAGGTGGCGAGGAAGGAGGCGAAGCTGGCAGTCTCAAAAGCCAAGAATGCGGCGTTTCGTCGTTTGTATGAGGAATTGGGGGGAAAAGGCAAATACAGGAAGCTATTTCGACTGGCTAAAGCGAGGGAGAGGAAATCCCGAAACCTAGACCAAGTAAGGTACATCAAGGACGAGGATGGTCGGGTATTGATGGGCGAGTCTCAGATTAAGCAGAGATGGAAGTCGTACTTCCGAGGTCTTCTTAATGAGGAAGGGGATCGGGAAATAGGTCTGGGGGTCTTGGGGAATTCAGAGAGTCTTCGAGACTTTGGGGTTTGCAGGCGCATTAAGGTGGAGGAGGTAGTGGGGGATTTGCGTAAGATGAGTAGGGGTAGAGCGACCACGCCGGATGAAATTCCGGTTGAGTTATGGAAGTTTGTGAGTAGAGTAGGACTGGAGTGGCTGACGTGGTTGTTCAATGTTATTTTTAGGACGAAGAAGATGCCGGAGGAGTGGAGATGGAGCACAGTGGTGCCATTGTACAAGAACAATGGCGATATCCAGTGTTATAACAACTATAGGGGTATCAAGTTACTAAGACATACTATGAAAGTCTAGGAGAGGGTGGTTGAGGCGAGGGTGAGGAGGACGGTGTCGATATCTGACAACCAATTTGGGTTCATGCCGGGTCAATCCACCACAGAGGCAATCCACCTTATTAGGAGGCTGGTGGAATAGTTTAGGGATAAGAAGAAGGATCTACACATGGTGTTTATCGACTTTGAGAAAGCATATGAAAAGGTCCCTAGGGAGGTGCTCTAGAGATATCTTGAGGCTAAGGGCGTGCCGGTCGCCTACATAAGAGCGATCAAGGACATGTATGATGGATCTAGGACTAACGTTAGGACTGTGGGAGGCGACTCGGAGCATTTCCCGGTTGCTATGGGTTTACACCAAGTCTCTGCGCTTAGCCCATTTCTATTTGCCTTGGTGATGGATGCACTGACACACCATATCCAAGGGGATGTGCCATGGTGTATGTTATTTGTTGATGACATAGTCCTGGTCGATGAATCAAGGGACAGTGTTAACGCGAGGTTGGAGGTTTGGAGACAAACCCTTGAGTCTAAGGGTTTCAAATTGAGCAGGTCTAAGACTGAGTATTTGGAGTGCAAGTCTAGCGATGAGGCGAGTGAGATAGGTGGGGATGTGAGGCTTGGATCTCAGGTCATCCCCAAGAGAGATAGCTTCAAGTAGCTCGGTTCGGTGATTCAGGGTGACGGGGAGATTGACGAGGACATCACCAGCCGTATAGGGGCAGGCTGGACGAAGTGGAGGCTTGCATCTGGAGTTTTGTGTGACAAGAAAGTACCATCAAGACTTAAAGGTAATTTTTATAGAGCGTTGGTTAGACTGGCCATGTTGTATGGGGTAGAGTGTTGGCCGGTTAAGAACTCCCATGTCCAGAGGATGAATGTAGCAGAGATGAGAATGCTTAGGTGGATGTGCGGACACACTATGATAGATAAGATTAGGAATGAAGATATTCGGGAGAAAGTAGGCGTGGCGCCAGTGGATGATAAGATGCGGGAGGCGAGGCTCATATGGTTTGGGCACGTACGGAGGAGGAGTATTGATGCCCCGGTGAGGAGGTGCGAGAGGTTGGCGGTAGTGGGTTCGAGGAGATTAGGCAGGACATGGCGAGACTGCAGATCTCCGAGGACATGGCCCTTGATAAGAAGGTCTGGAGGTCAAGCATCAGGGTTGTAGGATAGGGGTAGTAGAGCTTTTCACCCTTATGTCCCGGGGTATGGCGGGTTGGGTTAGGGTTGTTCTTAGAGGGCTTGAGGTCTATGCTGCTATTGTTGTTCCATGTCATTTATCTTATGGTTTTTATGCTCTGCCATTATTTTCATGATTTCTGTTGGAGTTACTGATGATTTGTCTTTTTGTGTTTATTTTGTCTCCCTGAGCCGAAGGTCTATTGGAAACAGCCTCTCTGCCCCTACCGGGATAGGGGTAAGGTCTGCGTACAGACCACCCTCCCCAGACCCCACTTTGTGGGACTTTACTGGGTAGTTGTTGTTGTTGTAGTTTGAGTTGCTTAGAAATGTTTAATTATATTATTTGAGAAGCGCGCTTGTTATTTCTTTTAGTTGATCATTTTTTTATTTCTCATACTCGCTATTGTTATCTCTCTTGTTATTTATCTTGTAATTTCTTTTGTTATTAACCTTTTTTATTAACTGAACAGGTTACTAAAGTGGGTGTCTTGTGTAACGACCCGACCGGTCATTTTGCGTTATCGGACCCCGTTCCCCTAAATGAAATTTCCTATAGTGGCTTATTATAATTTTTAACTTGCGGGGACTGGTGGTACGAAGTTCAGAGGTGTTTAGAGTGCTTCAGGAACAATTGGTTCCTTAAGGTTGGCCTTTAAGGCCAGGTTTGACTTCGGTCAACATTCTGGGGAAACAACCTCGGAATCGAGTTTCGTCGGTTCCGGTAGTTTTGTGTGATGATTTTGGACCTGGGTGTATGTTCGAAATGGGTTTCTGATGACCTGGGGCATTTCGGCGCCCAATATTGATATAAGAAGTTCCTTAAGTTCATATTTTGGTTTGGGATGTGTTTTTGTGTTATCGAGGTCCGAACGGAATTCCGAGACTGGGAATAGTTTCGTATTGTTAATTATGACTTGTCTGCAAAATTTGGTGTCATTCCGAGTTGTATAGGTCGATTCGGCGCGTTGATAGCGAAGTCTAGAAAACTTAAAGCTCCTAAGTTTGGTCCTTTGGGTTTGGAGGTGTGATTTTAAGTTTTAGCGTTGTTTTGGGTGTTCCGAAGGCTCGAGCGAGTCCGTATTATGATTTGGGACTTGTTGGTATATTTGGACGAGGGCTCGGGTGGGCCTAGGTGCCTCCCGGGCACCTAACGAGGATAAAAACCAGCTAAAATAACTGCTGGTGCACCTGTTCTGGTGTGACCGCAGGTGCGGTTGCCCAGTCGCAGGTGCAGGACCGCCCTTGCGGGTCCCCAGCATCGCAGGTGCGACCTTCAGTGGTCTGGCCAATTCTCGCAGGTGCAGACAAAGTTCCGCAGGAGCGGAGTCGCAGGTGCGGTCTCCAATCCGCAGGTGCGGGCCTAGGCTCCCCAGTCCATTTCCGCAAGTGCGGGCCTTTCCTCGCAGCTACGAGACTGCAGGTGCGGTCCTCGAGCCGCAGGTGTGAAAACAGTGTCCAGATAGTGTGTTTTTATACACGGGACTTAACACATTTTTCTCATCTTCTTCTTCTTCCTTGGGGCGATTTCCAACATTGTTGAGGGGAAAACGACCTGGTCATTTAAGGTAAGTAAAATCTACTCTAATATTAGCTTCATGCATGGATTATAAGCTAAACTAACTACCTAAAATTAGTGGAAAATCAAGAATTGGGTAGTGACCTAGGGCCTTCGATAATTTGAGAATTTACCCGTCAGTTAGCTATGAAATTGAGTAAAAATTGTATATTTGTGATTCTTAGGCTATGGGTAAGTGTTTCCTTCGAGAATTTTTGGAATTTGAGTATGCTGGCCCGGGGTCGGATTTTAGAATTTCTTCAAGAATGGTGAATTTACTAAATGAGTAGCAGAATTTCCATACTTTGAGCATAAATTAATGAATTTGTTTAACTTTTGGTTAGTTTCGAGTCCTCGGGTGTAGAGTTCGGAGTTTTGGGCTCGTTCTTGATCCGGGAAGTGCATTCGACACGAGGTGAGTCTCCTTTCTAACCTTGTAAGAGGGAATTGTCCCCATAAGTGATTATAAATTGTGGTTTTGTCCTTATTTGTGGGGGCTGTGTACGCACGTAGTGACGAGAGTCTATGCATAGCTACTATTATGCCTTGTCGGGTAGTGTAGGACTCACAAGCATGCTTTATGTGTTGTATCTGTGATCTTGTATATGGATTAAGTAGCCCAATGTCCTCGAATCTCACATGTGAAGGCCTAAGGGGTTATGATTGAAGTTGATATCTCTAAAATTCTCACACTGTTAGTATGTTCCCTGCTAAATTATCTGGAAATCTCCTGCTAACCATGAATTGGAATTTATATGGGAACCCGACTCGCATGGATAATTCACGAGCGGGGTAGCCCTAATATTATATTCACCCGAGTCGCAGGTTCGAGTCGTGAGCGGGGGTGGTCTTGGTATTATATTAACCGTGTCGCATGTTCGATTCGCGAGCGGGGCCGATAGATGCATATATGGTTCGGGCCGTTCGACCCTCGGCAATGCACATTTACTTTCACATCGTAATGACCGTACGTTTATAGCCTGTTATATGTTTTGGTAATTTTTTAGAAGCTCTGTAATTGCAACTGTTGTTTTCATGAAAAGAAAGAAGGATAAATAAATTGTATGCCATGGAAAAAGGATGGCGCGAGGGTACTAGTGATTGCTATTTGATGCTCATTTACTTATTACTTTTCATTACTGCTACTACTGGTTAGCCTGTACTCATTCCACTTTGTCTGACCTTAGTAAGTATCACGTCGACCTCTCGTCACTACTTCTTCGAGGTTAGGCGGGATACTCACTGGGTACATATTTGTTTATGTACTCATACTATGCTTCTGTACTTAATTGTGTAGGTTTTGAGGCTGGTACATCTGGTTATCCGACCGGAGCTTGATACATATATTCTGAACCTGACTCCATGGTGAGCTGCCTCTTTTGGAGATTCTCAGCTGGGCTATGGAGTTATCTTTTGTTTATTTCTGTCTACATTCTTTCAGACAACAGTACAACATGTATCATCTTTTGTATATTCTACTAGATTGCCTATTGACTTGTGACACTAGTTCCTGGCATGCACATAGTAGAATCTTATTTTGGGACTGTATATATATTGGATCACGATCATTTCGGCTGTATTTACTTAAACTGGTTAATGTTTACGCTTTTAATTAAATGATCAAAGTTTAAAAACTTGGTTAGTGTGGGGTTGGTATGTCAAATAAGGGTAACCTCACTAGTAAACAACTGTTGGCTTGCCTGACTTCGGTGTTGGGCGCCATCACGACCTGTGTCGGATTTTGGGTCGTGACAACATGGTATCAGAGTACTAGGTTCACGTAGGTCTCACAAGTCATGGGCAAACCTAATAGAATCTCGCGGATCGATACGGAGACGTATGTATTTATCTTCGGGAGGCTATAGGGTGTTAAGAAACCTCTCATTATTCGTGATCTATCGTGCAATTGATGGTATACTAAATCTCATTCCTCTATTCTCTTACAGATGGTGAGGACGCGTACATCTGGTAGAGGTTGGGGAAGGGCACCGGCCCGAGGTAGGGGACGGGGGCATCCCAGAGCTGTTCCAGTTGCACCACCAGCGGTTCCTACTATAGAGGAGCAGGGGGAGGTGCCCCCAGTGAGTCATGCTCTAGTGGACTTCATAACGGCGCCAGGTTTCTAGGAGGTCATGGGCCGTATGTTGAGATTTATGGATACTATGTCCCAGGCTGGTTTATTTCCAGCGAATCCTGCCACATCTCAGGCAGGAGGTGGAGCCCAGACCCCTACTGCCCAGGCCGCAGGCCAGACAGCCGCACTTCATCATACCCTGGGTACACTGCCCGTGGGTGGGGTTCAGCCCGTAGCAGCAGCACCTGAGCCCAGACCAGCTGCGGACGGCGATCCGCATAAGTTATTGGACAGAGGGACTCGATTGCATCTTCCGGTCTTTGGGGGTGAGCAAGGCGAGGATGCATAGGATTTCATTGACAGGTGCAGGGACCGACTGCACAACATGAGGATATTAGAGTCCCATGGGTTGGACTTCGCTACTTTCCAGTTAGAGGGCAGAGTTCGCAGATGGTGGCAATCCTATATTCTCAGCAGGCCAGCAGGTTATCCTCCTATCACTTGGGAGCACTTCACTCAGATGTTTCTAGACAGATATATTCCACCCTCTGAGACGGAAGAGCTGCGATATCAGTTTGAGCAACTGGAACAGGGGCAACTGTCAGTGAAAGCCTATAAGACCAGATTTTCAGAGTTATCTCGCCATGCACTCATGATACTACCTTCCGATGCTGAGAGAGTGCGGAGATTTGAAGCCGGGTTGCATCTAGGCATTAGGACCAGAATGGACCGAGAGGTGGAGATATGGACTCCTTATCAGCTAGTAGTGGAGATTTCTCGTAGGATCGAGGGTTATCGGTCAAGGGTCAGGGAGCAGGTACAGCCGGATAAGAGAGCCAGGTATTCCGGGAATTTCAGAGGTGCCCAAGCTAGGGGTAGAGGTCAGTTTGGTAGGGGTCAGCCCAACAGGCCCCCATATTCAGCACCACCACCACCACCACCACCTCCTCGCTGTGCTCCAGTGAGGCCTTACTTCAGTTCTATGCCAGAGGGTTCTCATCGTCCCCTAGTTATCCAGGGTTATACTTCAGGGCAGCAGGACGTGCCTCTAGTGAGATGTTACGAGTGCGGGGATCTCGGCCATATTAGGAGAACTTGTCCCAGGTTTCGGGGCAAGGCAGTGCAGTAGGGTTACCAACCTATGAGTCCAGCACCAGTAGTTCGGCCACCTAGAGGTGTGGGACAGGTCGGTAGGGGTCGTCCTAGAGGTGGAGGCCAATCAGGGGGAGGTCAGCCGGCTCCTGTTCATTCTGGCGGGGCTCAGTCTTCTAGTGCTCCAGCTAGATTCTATGCTTTTCCGGCCAGATCGGATGCATTAGCCTCAGACGCCGTGATCACAGGTATTATTACAGTATGTGGTAGAGAGGCATCAGTGTTATTTGATCCAGGATCCACTTATACCTATGTTTCGGTCTTATTTTCTCATTTCCTGGATGTCCCTCATGGGTCCTTGGGTTCTCCTATATGTGTGTCCACTCCTGTGGGTGATTCTGTTGTAATAGATCGGGTTTACCGGTCCTGTGTGGTCACATTCTATGGATTTGAGACTCGAGCAGATCTCTTATTGCTCGACATGGTTGATTTTGAGGTTATTCTAGGCATGGATTGGCTATCTCCTTATCATGTCGTGCTTGACTGCCATGCCAAGACAATTACTTTAGCCATGCCAGAGTCCCCTAGGCTGGAGCGGAGAGGTTCCTCAGTTAGTGCAGCCAGCCGGGTTATTTCATTCTTGAAGGCTCAACATATGGTCGAGAAGGGTTGCCTGGCCTATCTTGCTTATATGCGGGACACCACCGCCGAGTCTCCGACGATTGATTCCGTGCCAGTTTTTCGCGATTTTGCTGATGTATTTCCTTCGGATCTTCCGGGCATGCCTTCGGATCGTGATATGGATTTCTGTATTGATTTGGCTCCAGACACCCAGCCTATATCTATTCCTCCGTACCGTATGGCACCAAAATAGTTGAATGAGTTGAATGAGCAGCTTGAGGAGTTGTTAGATAAGGGGTCGTCAGACTGAGTGTATCGCCGTGGGGTGCTCCAGTTCTGTTTGTGAAGAAGAAGGATGGGTCTATGCGGATGTGTATTGATTACCTCCAGTTGAACAAGGTTACCATTAAGAACAAGTATCCCTTGTCGCGCATCGATGATTTGTTTGACCAATTGCAGGGTGCTCATATGTTTTCTAAGATTTATTTGAGATAGGGGTATCATCAGTTGAGGATTCGGGCTTCAGATGTTCCAAAGATTGGTTTTCATATGATATATGGCCATTATGAGTTCCTGGTGATGTCTTTTGGCTTGACTATTGCCCCAACATCATTCATGGATTTGATGAATAGGGTGTTCAGGACGTATATTGATTCCTTTGTCATTGTCTTCATTGATGACATTTTGATTTACTCACGTAGCCTGGGGGAGCACGAGCAGCATTTGAGAGTTGTGCTCCAGACTTTGCGAGAACAGAAGCTATATGCTAAGTTCTCCAAGTGTGAGTTCTGATTGGATTCCATGGCATTTTTGGGGCATGTGGTATCTGGAGAGGGAATCAAGGCCGATCCTCAGAAGATCGAGGCAGTTCAAAGTTGGTCGCGTCCTACCTCAGCTACAGAGATTAGAAGATTTTTGGGCCTAGTAGGCTATTATTGCCGATTTGTGGAGGGGTTCTCTTCTATTGCAGCTCCATTGACTAGATTGACTCAGAAGAATGCCCCATTCGGATGGTCTGACGAGTGTGAGGCAAGCTTTCAGAAGCTCAAGTCAGCATTGACCTCAGCACCAGTTTTAGTTTTGCCTTCTGGTTCTGGGATGTATACAGTATATTGTGACGCCTCGCACATTGGCTTGAGATGTGTATTGATGCAGGAGGGGAGAGTTATTGCTTATGCTTCGTGCCAACTAAAGGTTCATGAGAAGAATTACCCTGTGCACGATTTAGAGTTGGCTCCGATTGTTCATGCTCTTAAGATTTGTAGGCACTACTTGTATGGAGTGTCCTGTGAGGTTTATACAGACCACCGTAGCTTGCAGCACTTGTTCAAACAGAAGGATCTTAATTTGAGGCAGCGTAGATGGCTTGAGTTGTTGAAGGATTATGATATCACCATTATTTATCACCCGGGCAAGGCATATATGGTAGCAGATGCTTTGAGCGGGAAGGCTGAAAGTATGGGTAGCTTGGATTATATTGCAGCAGAGGAGAGACCTCTAGCCTTGGACATTCAGTCC
>MDKI01172323.1:0-10025 GCA_005239505.1 Nicotiana paniculata
TTCAGGCCAAAATTCTTGAAGCTCCGGTCACCACCACCATACCACACATGCATCAGTGGAAAAAGCTCCACGATACCTACCCTTTCCCCTTGTTCTTCACCCGAAATTCCGGCGACCACCCCACTGTCGCCGCCTTTGCCGCCAGCCAGCCACCTCCAATGGCCAGCCCACTACCCGACCTCCATTGTTACACCATTGTCGCACCAGTTCTCATCTATTTCAGCATATTCAACCCAAAGACACCCGTTTCCTTTTGGTACGACGCTGAGTTCAATGAAATTAGCGTCTGTTGAAATGAAACGAGCGTTTCGAGGTTGGACAGCAGCCAATTGACATCCCCAAGTTCATCTCGTTGCTTGATTCGTGGTCGAATGCCCTCGATTGGTATAAACCTTACTTCTTTTCTTTTATGTTTCTGATTTTTTTC
Source organism: Nicotiana paniculata (assembly GCA_005239505.1). Lineage (NCBI taxonomy): Eukaryota > Viridiplantae > Streptophyta > Magnoliopsida > Solanales > Solanaceae > Nicotiana > Nicotiana paniculata. The sequence goes on from MDKI01172323.1 coordinate 428, forward strand.
CTTTTGTGATTAGTATTAGTTTTAAAGGTTTAATATTTATTAGTGTTGTTGTTATGCATGTGAAATTGAGTATTAGTCCTTAATTATTTTTGGTTCTTCGACCTAGCCGGTCGACTATTTTGTGTGTGTATGTGAATGTCAGTTGTTCGACCTAGCCGATCGAGTAGTTCGTTGTTGTCTATTAGTTCTGATTTTTTTTTGTTTTGTTCTTCGACCTAGTCGGTTGATAATTAAGTTTTTATGTTGATTTCATGAAAACCAAAAAGATAGGTTGAATTGTTTATATAGTTAGTCGTATATTTAGTTGGTTTTAATCGTAACAGTTTAGCGATGTTCGTTAATTTCAGTTTCGGGTTTTAGCTTGTGAAATTCAGTTGTTGTTCCATGTTAGTTTGCACAAATCGGACTCATTCTAATCTAGTTAGTCTGAATACTTAGTTCGATTACATTTTGAGTCTTGTCTCTACTTTGCTAGTTCATGTTTGGTTGAGATTTGAGTGTATAAGATGAATTTAAGTCATGTGTAGATAATAGCTGAGTACTTGAGTTTAAAGTACATGGTTGTTGGGTATTTTACTGTTTAAACATGCTGGAAACACAACTGCTTTGCTTTATGTCAGAATTTGGTGAAAAATGGACTGTTTTGGCACACAAAAGTTAGTCCTTTTGGACAGATTTTTGGTGAACCAAAATCTGTATAAAAAGACTTATTTTTCCTACTTAAATAGGTCACACTTTCAAACAAAAAAAAAAGATCTAGAACATCTTTTACACACTCCATCACAACACCAAAAACTTGAGAACTTGCAGGAGTTTCTGAAGAGCAAAAATCCGCTAAAAAGCTGAGAGTCTTTCAAGGTTCTTTGGTATTCTTTTGAGGTTCTTGTCTATTCTAATGTGGCTGGTTTATTCCCGGGTCATTGTCCAGGTTTTGGGCTGTTGAATTGATGTTCGTTCTTGCTAGGATTGCTGTCCATTTTTCCTTTTCAAGCAAGTTTCCTCACTACTTCCAGTTTCTGCATTTAGGTACTCTTCTGGTTTTCTTTCTTAATGTAATTTGATTTGGCTTGGAATGAAGACATGAAGGTGTTGATGTGCTATAGTTGTCATTACCTTGTGTGATTTATGTTGACAAAACGAGTGAATAAATGTTTGACTCCACGGGCTAGAGTTCCACCCGTTATTTTAGATTATTGAACTGCAGTGGTCCATTCTTATTGGCTATAATATATGAATGATTTGAGTTACTGTAGTATGCGACAAAGGAAGTAGAAAAATGTAGTTTTAAGTTCATACATGTTAATTTTTAGTGTAGTTGAAACAGTCCCTATTAAGAAAAGAATTGGTTTTATTTCACTAAAAGTTCTTGGTAATAATCTGTCACACGTTGAAGTTTACTTAAATATTTCCTTCATGTATCATCATTGTCCCTTTTTTGAGACTCGTAGCTACATGGTTTCATGAAAGTTGGTGACATTCTAATACAATCATTGATTAACTTCCTTTTGCTTTAAATTTCTTTAATATGATTAATATAGAATTGTTGCATTTTATACAATTTTCATTCATGTGATTCTCCAGTTTGTATAATGTTCAGAAGCACAGGAAATATTATTTGGCTAATTGTTTGCTCACTAACTAATAAGAGAATCATAAATTAATCTTGAAAGGAAGGATGAGTGTAACAATTGGGTTCTGACGATTTGAATAACTTTGACATAAGTAAATGTACTAATTGAAATTAAATATATTTCAACGTTTTCTTCCTTGGATTGGTACATCACAAGAATATATCGTATTTTGAATTAAGAACTTAGTCACTTAAATAATTTAAACGCTAGGCAACTAGTAGGTGCGTTTTAACTTTTTTCATTCACGAACTCGCTTGCGTAGCGTGATATTAAGTTTTAATATTTTAGTAATCTCATACTATTTCTTCTAGCTTTAATTAATTTGTAAATTATTTCTTTTGCTAAAATCGCGGATTCGCTCGCGTAGCGCGATACTTAATATTTTAATATTTCTTTAAGTGTAGTAAATATTTTTTTTAAAGGGTAATAATGTACTACTAATCCTTGTCATAATTACGGATTCGCTTGCGTAGAGCTGTCATGATATAATTAATAAACTTCGTCTCGATCACGCATTCGCTTGCGTAATGTGGTCATGACATCTTATTACCAAAAATTTTCTTTACTTTTTTCTAATAATCAAGAAATAAAAGCGGATAGGTAAAACATGAAAATCATATAAATCACAGTTTTGTCCAAAAATTAATTCAAGCCAAGTTTAAGTCAATAAAGCGACCGTGCTAGAACCACGGGACTCGGGGAATGCCTTATACCTTCTCCCCGATCAACAAAATTCCTTACCCGAACTTTGTTTTCGCGGACCAATAAAAAGAGAATCAAATCTTCCTTTGATTAAGGATTCAAATAAAAGGTGACTTGGAACACCCAAAATCAATTCCAAGTGGCGACTCTGGGAAATAAAATAATTCCTATTTCAAAATTGTCACTTTAATTGGAAAAACTCTTTAACCCACAACAATCCAATAACATACATCTTTTGGGTGGTAGAAAAGGGGTGTGACAACTCTGGCGACTCTGCTGGGGACAACCAGAATTCGATCTTGTACATGTTGACTTTTTATCTGGCTTCATTAATTTTGTATATACTGTGATTTATTTATGCCTAATGTGCTACTTGTTCGCTTTTTACGACTTTGATATTGTTGAACTGTACATATAAACTGTCTTCTCACGCGCCCCCTCTGAGTCTTCTTGAAACTAAAAAATTGGGCATTTGCTTGACATAGCCCACTTTCTTTGAGATAGACGAGGTGCTTGTCGCCCGGTGAAGGATTTTAATCACACATGTTTTAGGCGGGGGGCACCACCAGTTAAGCCGGAAAGCAATGCTACCGGTATACTGACCCTCCTCGGCTCGAGTTGTCCGCTCGAGTAAGCCAGCCTAGATACATTCTCACTAGGATTTAAACCTAGAAGAACAAACCTCATGCTGGATATCCCTAGTAGGTTCGCTTTATTTGCATTAAGTGCATTTAACTTAGCGAAACTCGACATAGGGGTCGGGTCCGTATAAGACAGGTATCCTCTTTGAGACCATCATGTCCACTTTTGTGCTACTTGTTACATCGTTTGGAAGGCTTGCTTGCGTTGTTGACCGGCTTTAGAAAATAGTTGAGCAGAATTTTTAAAAAGAAAAAAAGAAAAAAAAAAAAGAAAAAACATTCTCCTAGTTTAGTACAAATAATCTTTTTTTTTACTAAGATTTTGTAGTAGTCTGATGTGAGTTGTAAAGATTAAAAAGTCAAAAGAGAAAAATACTCAGTTTCATCGAACTACGCGGGTCTGATTCTCACCCGATGTGAGATACGTAGGCAATCTTCATAAGTTCCGGCCCCCATTTTTTCAAAAAAAATTTCTTTAATTCATTATTTAGAAGTCTTTCTTTAGAAATCCCAAATAAAAAAATTTAAGCCCAAAAATATTTTCTTCCATTTAAAATAGAAGATTCAAAAAAAAAAATTATTCAAAAATATTTTCTTTCTTCTTTAGAAGTCTTTCTTTAAAAAAAAAGAAAAAACGTTTTGGAAAAAAACTAGAATGAAAAATCAAAAATATTTTTATTCTTTCGAAATTGAAAAGAAAATTCAAGAATAAAAAAAAATCTTCTTTTTCTTCAGAAGTAATCCTTTCATAAATTCAAAATAAAGGTCCAAATATCCCAAAAGAAAAAAGTTCCTTTCTTCTTTAAAAGTTTTTTCGAAATTTGAAAATAAAAAATAAAAAAAAAGATTCATATTCTTTGGTCACCTTTTACTGTTTGCCCTCGTATTCCAGCCGTTTTTCCAAGACAACCTTAAAATCTTCCTGGGAAGTACCGAAGGGCCGTTTTTATTAAAGTAGCTATTTTTAGTTGTCTATTTCTTATTTTACTTTTTTATTTTTATTTTGTCCCCATCCTTAATCGTTTTTACTGAGAAATCCTCTAAAAGCCTTTCGTGGAAGAATCAAAAGGCCGTTTTATAATAATAGTCATTTCCCTACTTTTTGTGTCTGCTAATTTCAAAAATAGTAAATAGAGTCCTAAATGGTGTTTTATTTTTTAAAATAAATAAAAAGGATTAATCAGAATTTCATATAGCTTAGGAAAGTCCTGACCCTTTTTTTATCTTATTCTTAGGTTCACCATGAATTCTCCACAAATAAGCCACCAGAAAAGGGTAAGGGACGAGACACCTCCTATGTTTTTGATAAGAGATAAGACCCCGAGTATTCTCTGTAATTGGTGGGCTAGTTTTGCGAATTGGGAACGAATCAAGTATTTAAGCACCTCAAGTCCCTCACAAACATCATGGGGATTAAGCCTAACAGAGATTTAATCGAGGCTATAGTAGGTTTTTGGGACTCCCTGAACAATGTCTTCAGGTTCAAAGATTGTGAAATGACGCCTACATTGGAAGAATTAGGTAGTTTTACCGGATTAGGGAGGGACCTTCGTGGGCAAAAACCTGCTGCTCCGAGAAAAATTGGTGTGAACAACTTCTTGAAAAGGTTATGCCTCCGTCGAATTCCAATGGGTTTCCTGGACGAGGGTTGGGTTCCGTTGGAATATTTCTATGAAATATTTGGGGACGAGAAAGGGTTTGAATACTTCTCGAGAACATAATTCGTCAACCAATTGAGTTACGACGCATGGAAGGAGTTGAGAGTCTTCGCATTCATGATATCATTTCTGGGGATCATGGTCTTTCCAGAGCGTGGTGGGTGCATCAGAATTCGATTAGCTGCGGTAGTCTCGTTTTTGCAAAGTAGCAAGGATCACACCATTCTTCCCATGTTCTGGGAGATATTTTTCGAGCTTTGACCCGCTGCCAAGAGGGTGAATGTTACTTCGAGGGATGCAACATTCTACTGCAGATGTGGTTCATAGAGCACCTTTATCATCATCCAATAGTAATAAATTTCAATGACAATTGGCTGAATTACATCAGATGTCATCAAGACAGGGCCACAAGTTGTAATCTTCCAGAGGGGGTGAGGGCTTGGCGGACATTGCTCGGTTCGTTGAATGCTGATAGAATCACTTGGAACTATTATTGGTTTCCGTCTGCTAGGATCATGAACATGTCGACGTATCTTCCGTTCTTCATACTCATGGGTTTCAGAGGTTTCCAACCCTATGCACCCCTACGCGTCATGCGCCAGCTAGGGAGAGAGCAAAAGAGGCCCCCGACTGAGGACATGCGTCCGTTCATGTGGGAATTCAAGGTAGAGGAACCTCCAAGGGAGTCATATGCACAAAAGGTCTGGTTTGGTAGTCGATTTTCTGATTTGGACGATATGGTAGCTGATCGTGAACGTGGGGAGTTAAGCCTCGCATACCTGAGTGGTTTCACAACCAGGATATCCCGGAGCAAAGGCCAGAAAGATCCATACGACATACTGATTGGGAAGAGGCGATCGAGGACAGAGTTAGAGAAACCAGAAGGGAAGTAACACGAGAGTTCCAATCCCGTATTGACATTTTACAAGAAGATAAAGGCATTCTGGAGACAACCATGGACATACAACAGGTTGATTTCGAGCAGGAAAAGTCTAAGTGGGCACAAGAGAGGCGAGCACTCAAAGCTCAAATTAGGCAGAAAAAGTGATCACTACCGCTCAACAACAGTAAGAAAGAGAAGCTCAATTCAAGGTGGTCCGTGATCATGAGCGTAGAGGTTTTGCTCCGTTAATACAAGGTCTGAGGGATCAGATAGGGGGAGTTGATTCAAGCAAGGAGCGCCAGATCGCAGAGTTTGAAATAGAAAGACATAGCTACCAAAGTATGATCAATCGGTTGGAGGGGGAGTCACTGGAAATTCCGCTCTAAAGAGATATGGCCTTGGAGCGCGAGCGTGATGCACTGGATCTAGCTGAGACCCGTGGTCAACAAAATCAAGAGTTTCACTTGGATCAGGAACACATTAAGGGAAAGATCTTCGAGGTAGCCGCATATACCTCCCGAGCTTGCATGAGTTTTCAGGGAATGACACCCGAACGATTTGCTGAAGTATCATTGAACGTCGCTCGTCACATATCTGCAGATTTAGAGAAGATATACCGCGATGTTGGGGGTCAACCGCAGGAATAATCTCCATGACTACAATAATTCTGGTGGATTCTCTTGAAGAATTTTGGATCTTCTTTTAGCTGGCAGATCATTTTGATTGTTCCTTTGTGGTTTTTGAGTATGCAAGAGTCTTTTGTTGTTTTGAGTCTTGTTATTTTGCCCTTTGTCTTAAAAAGTCTATTTGAGTCAAGTTTGGTCGTGTTTAAACAGTTATCTTTATGTAATTCTGTTATTGAGTCTTGTATCAAAAAATGAAAATCAATGAAAAAGATTTTGTTTTGGAAAAAATTCGAAAAAAAAGAACCAAAAAATGTTTGTTTTGTATAAAAAGAAAAAAAAAGAAGAAAAAAAAAGAAGAAAAAAATAAAGAAAGAGGGTCGTGTCCCTGAACTACGTAATGATCTGATTCATGCGGCGACATGATACATAGGCAACCCCTAAAAGGTTCGATCAAAATATTTCAATAACTCTAAAATGAGGGAACAAAAATAAGCAAGTGAAAAGAAAAGCGAAAAAATGAGAAAAAGAAGCAAAAAAAGAGAAGAGAAAAAGAAAAATTTGAGAGCACCAATAAGCAGCAGCCTCATAAGCAGGGATGAAACATGAAGCCTTCCAAAAGCATGTTAGAAATGGTGACAATGTTAGGAACATGGCATATTACGTGTGATTCATATGTGTAAAATGCTTAACCCTAACATGTTTGTTGCCTCTTAGTCCAGTAAGCTTAAGGTGGTTGCTTTGTGGTGAAAATGGCAACACATCATTACTTCACTAGATCTAAAGGGAAGGTACCGATGGCTAATAATGATGAAATCGAGTTGGTCAGTGATGACCCCCATAGTCAGTCAGTTGAGCAATAGTCGGAGGAAGTGAGAAGATTAAAACAACAATTGTCAGATGTATATCAAGCTTGGGTCTCCAATCAGCCTCCACCTCAGGGTCCCTCAGAAGGAACTTCTACCGTACCCCTGGCTACTCAACCACCCCTCTGTCCAACAAGTGATCACATTCTACCACCAGGGTACGTGCCAAACTACAACATCCATGCCGCCCCATGTACCTCTAATGTGCGACCTCCAGCCACACCAGTCAGGAACAACCCTTTTGTCGTGTCTGGCGCACCGGTATATACAGTCCCACCACCACCACCTGTGATGATGACAAACAACGTGCCACCATCTCATGCTTATGATGGACAATACTACTCTCCAAATATGGCTTTCAGGGTCTCGGCTCCATACAACCAGACTCCTCAGTATGAGTCCCCGGTGGAAAATGAAAAGCATGCCCAGACAGTTGAGCCAGATGAGATGTCCACGAAGATAAAAAGTCTTGAACAAAACATAAAGAACATATAAGGACTAGGCGGTCACAAAAGTGTATCTTTCAGTGATCTATGAATGTTCCCTCACATCCATTTTCCGCCAGGGTTCAAGACCCCAAAATTTGAGAAGTATGATGGACACGACGAGCCCATCGCCCACTTGAAAAGGTACTGCAACCAGCTGAGGGGTGCAGGTGGAAAAGAAGAATTGATGATGGCTTATTGTGGGGAAAGTCTTGCGGGGGTAGCGGGGGTAGCCTCAGAATGGTTCATCGACCAAGATATATCTCACTGGCATGTCTGGGACGACATGGCTCAGGCCTTCACCAAACAATTCCAGTACAACATAGATATTGCACCAGATCGCAATTCCCTGTCCAGTATGAAGAAGAAGCCGACTGAAAGCTTTAGGGAGTATGCAATCAAGTGGAGGGAGCAAGCGGCTAGAGTCAAGCCACACATGGATAACCATGAGTTGATCACTGTTTTTCTAGAGGCTCAAGAGCCTGATTACTTTCAGAACATGATGTCCGCGATGGGTAGACCTTTTGCAGAAGCAATCAAAATAGGGGAAATTGTCAAAAATGGCCTCAAGACTGGCAGAATTGTAAGTCAAGCTGCTCTCCAAGCCACTACTCAAGCTATCATAAATGGGTCGGGAATTTTCGCAAATAAAAAGAAGAGAGATGAGGAGTCCATGATGACTTCGGGATCCAGGGAAGTTCAAAGGGGGGGCAACACACCCTTATGTGCAAGTTCAGCAGGGTAAATCCAACTACCCTCGACATTATTATCCTCCGCCAATTCCTCAATACTCTGTGGGCCCACCACAGTACATAGTGTTCAATGCTCAGTCTTATGCTCGGCCTCCCAATCATCAAGTACGGGCACCAGCTCCCAGGATCCCTCGACCTCAGCAGCAAAATTTTCGGGCACCCTACAATGCTCGTCCCAGGCAGGATTATGGTCGAGAGCAAAGGCCGGCAGAAAAATTCACCCCATTGGCTGAATCATACTCTAGTTTATTCCAGAAGCTGAAGAAAATAGGCGTGATTATACCCATCGCTCCCCACCATATGCATCCTGATTCACATGGATTTCAAGCAAATGCTAGATGTGAATATCATTCAGGGGCCCCGGGGCATAGCACTGATGATTGCTGGACTCTGAAAATAGCCATAGAAAGACTGATTGCTGAAAAACTGATTGTGGTGAAAAATGACGAGGACCCTCCTAATGTGACCAACAACCCCTTGCCAGTACACAATGATGTTCACTTTGTGGGAATGATTGGCGGTGATCAAGAATACAAGCCGGTTGGCGAGTAGAAATGACATCAGGAGCAATTCAAGAAGGAACAAGTCTAAAAGTAAGTCCAAGCCGAGATGTAACATTGATTGTGAAAGGTGCCCAGATCTCAGAGAAGGCAACTTTATTTGGTCCAAAAATCTTGAGGTTGGAAGTTCGCTCTAATGTTCCAAACCCAAGGTTATATGTCCTTGGAGGCCACCCCATCACAAGGCAGAACCAGGGCGGTACGAAGGGTACAACTGAGCCAATCATAATCAAACCTGTCGTGCAACCCCCTGTGACAAACACGAAGACCATTCCTTGGAACTACAACAAAACTGTGATGACTTACAAAGGCAAGGAAATCATAGAAGAAGTGGGGGAAACTGGAGGTTTGACTCGATCGGGAAGGTGTTACTCTCCAGAAGAATTGAGGAAGGCCAAGCAAATCAGAGAAAGACAATTGCCAATAAAGAAACCAGTCACTGAAGAAGAGGCAGAAGAGTTTTTGAAGAAGATGAAAGTTCAGGATTACTCAATCATTGACCAGCTGAGAAAGACTCCTGCCCAAATTTCTCTACTATCTCTGCTCATACATTCAAAAGAGCATGTTCATGTGCTAATCAAGATCCTGAACGAGGCACATGTCTCAGAGAAGACCACAGTGAATTAGTTAGAGAAGATGGCTAACAGATTTTTCGAGGTGAACAAAATCGCCTTTACTGATGATGAACTCCCCGAAGAAGGAGCCGGGCACAATAGGGCTTTGCACTTGACTGTTAAATGTGAGGGGCACTACATGAAGCGAGTCATGGTTGATGGAGGCTCGAGCGTAGATGTATG
>ML365303.1:0-54590 GCA_005239505.1 Nicotiana paniculata
AGCGACTGGGTCTACCACATCATCCCCATGATTGTTCCTGTTATGTGCATCTTCCATGTCAGTTTCAATTTGTTCAATTTGTGGTTGATGTTTTCTTTTCCGGTTGATCCGGTTTATGGTCCTGAAAACTTTCTCGGGGTTTGATAAGGCTTCAATTACTTCACTAGTCCTCGATGAGTTTCTAGGCATGCACCTGCAACACGTTAGCAAACGTTAAACATTCAATGTAAAAACGAAAATTTGAAGACAATTGACTATATTTCAGAATTTTGTATTTCTTCCAACTCAATTGATAATACCGTTAATTCCCCGGCAACGGCGCCAAAATTTGATCACGCTCAACTATGTCTAATAAAAGACTAAGAGGGCGTTGAAAATATAATCCAGGGTATTACGCCCAGAGTCGATCCCGCTGGGAATTTACGTATCAATTAATTTGTCAGAATACGCAACTTTTACTCAATCAATTCTCTCAAGACTTTTTAATATAACTTGGTGATGTTTTACTAATTCTACTGACAATGATAATAAACTAGAAATTACTAACAATGTGTTGTAAATAATGATAATAAAGGTCTAAGTTTTGGTTTCCCCCGTTGGTGAATTCTTTCTCGGATATTTTTTATAGTTTAATTAATCGTCTCTATCAATCATGAATACTCTATCTACCATAAATCTCTTTCAAGTAATTATGATAATTTATTAGACGCACTCTCTCAAGTTACGCTAGCTAGATTGCTTTACAGTTCACTTTAGATTGCACTCGAGGTATCGTTGTTTCTAATCCAACCTCTAAACCCTCGGTTATGACTTTCGTCTATAATCCGNATAAGAATCAAACTCAAAATAAATTGCATAATTGAATTACAAAGTAATAAATAAAAGATGTAGAAATCAATGTTTTGTCACTTCAATGGTTTCTTCTCTTCGAATCCTTCGTCTGCCTTCCAATCCCCGTTAAGTTGTGTTTTAAGAGTCTATTTATATGTTTAGGACAACCCCTCAACGTGTAGGAGACTTCTATTCCAACCGGGAAACACTTAAACTTGTCAAAACTCGGAAGCCTTAACGCCTGGATAACGCCAGGCTAGGGCTGGCGTTTGGACTCCAACGCCTGGCTAACGCCAGGCTAGCGCTGGCGTTTGGACTCTAACGCCTGGCTAACGCCAGGTGCACTCCTCCTCGCCTCCTTAGCGTATTTTCGATGTATATGCATCCATTTAGCTCGATTTCCATCTCCAATTCACCTACACATGAAATAGACTCTATTATGCACATAAAAAGTGTATTTTTATCATTAACGCACATAAAATGTAGGGCATATAACATGTTAAACCATGAATTCTAGCCCCGCATCACATCCCCAAGGAGATAACCACACACAAATTAAACGTCGAGTCGTTCTACCCCCGATAAGGAAGGTCATACAAAAGTTCAATCCCGCCATCAACAATGCTGTCCACGATGAGGTAGAGAAACTATTAGAGAATGACTCCATCTGGGAGTTGAAATACCCCAAGTGGATTTCCAACGTAGTGATGGTCAAAAATAAAAATGGGAAATTGTGGAGGAGTGTATACTTCACGGACTTAAACAAAGCATGCCCGAAGGATTCATTCTCGTTACCACATATTGACCAACTCATCGATGCAATGGCCGGGAACGAGCTATTGAGTTTTTTGGATATGTACTCGGGCTATAATCATATACTTATGGAAGAAGAGGACCAGGAAAAAACCGCGTTCATGCCGTTTGGGTTGAAGAACACATGGGTCACCTATCAAAGATTTGTCACGAGTATGTCCAAAGATCATCTCGTCAAGACCATGGAGGTATATATCGACGGCATGCTGGTCAAATCCGTAAAGGTAGAGGACCATATCGACCATTTGAAGGAAGATTTCGACATACTGAGACGGTACGGGATGAAACTAAACCCATGAAGTGCGCATTTGGCGTAGCCTAGGAAACTTTCTTAGGCTTCTTAGTATCACAGCAGGGGATAGAGGTCAATCAAGACCAAATCACAGCTATCACAAGGGAGACCAGACTCTTGACTACAAAGAAGCAAGTCCAAAGGTTAATTGGTCGAATCCGATGCCTTATCGAGATTTATCTTGCAGTCATCTGATAGATGTCACAATTTTTTTAGCGTACTCAAAAAGGATCATACAGTCGAATGGATTCTCGAGTGCGTACAAGATCTGCGAGAACTGAAAGCGTATCTGTCATCACCCCCTCTACTCTCAAAGCCCGAACCTGAGAACATCTCCTCGTCTACCTGGCCGTCTCTGAAGTGGCAGTAAGTGAAATCCTGATCTGAGAAAGTAAAGGTACACAATATCCCATTTATTACATTATCAAAACACTGGTGGACGCTGAGACGAGGTACCCACACCTTGAGAAACTGGCCCTGGCAATTTTCATAGCTTCACGAAAGCTTAGACCCTATTTCTAGTGCCACCTTATCTCAGTCATTACAACCTTTCCTCTGTGAGGAATTTTACATAAACCCAATTTATCTGGAAGGTTGGCCAAGTGGGCCATTGAGCTAAGCGAGAATGATATCACATATCAGCCGCGAACGGCGATAAAGTCGCAAGTGCTTGCCGACTTCGTCACACACTTCAGCAAGAAAATAATGTCGGAGGTCGAGAAGGAAGCCGTCCAAGCTTCTTTTCCAAACACAAGATCACTGGGTCCTATACCCCAACGACGTATCCAACGATTTCGAATGCGGACTGGGACTCGTACTCGAGGTCCCTGTCGGCGAAGTAATTCACCAGTCCATAAGATGCTCAGATATGTTGAGGCTAGCACTCAAGTATGGGGCGAAACAGTTAAAGCTCTGTTTCAATTCCCAACTCGTAGTCAAGCAAGTCACAATGACTTCCCAAATCAAAGAACAAATGTTGCAAAATATTAGACTGAGATTTGTAAGATGTTGCCTAAGTTTGACACATGCCAGCTCGACCAGATCCCGCGTGCGCAGAACGTCGAAGCGGATGACCTCGCCAAATTAGTCGCAGCCACAAAAGCATGACGACCGGGGATAAAAATGTAGTCCGCCTCCTCAACTCATCGCCAAACCAAATCGAGGTAAGATCTGTATGCTTAACTTGGGATTGACACAATCGTATTATCGCCTACTTACAGGACGTCGCACTCCCAGTCGACAAAAAGGAAGCCAAAAAACTAAGAATGCAAGCAGCCAGATACAATCTCCTCCATAGCGACCTATACAAAAGGGAATACGGCGTCCCTCTAGCAAAATGTTTGGGCCCAAACCAAAACCCCCTCATCCTCGAAGAAGCCCATGAAGGTCATTGCTACGCTCACTTCGGGAATCGAGAACTCGTTAGGTGTCTCATACGGGCAAGATTCTATTGGTCCACCATGAAAAAGGACGCCTAAGAATTCATGAAGAAATGCGAACAATGTCAGAAATACGCCCCAATAATTCACCAAGCAGGCGAACATTGTTTCTCCCAAACGCACACGCAAGTGTACGTGGTCGTACAAGTAATAAAATGATAATTCGAGTGTTGAACCCACAGAGACTTGAGTTAACTACCCACTAGTTTTACCAAGATTATTATTCAGTCAAATCACTCAGAGTTTAAAGGTGTGATTATACTAAGCAATAATTCTAACAATTAACTAATTTATCAAGCAGCAAAATAGTTGTCGTGTATTCAGTAGAGACAAATACTCCAGGATTGTGATCGATTCAACAATCCTATTGTGCTCTAATTAACTCTCCCTTTCATACAATTCACTCATGGTTGCTAATAGAATAATTGCTCTTGTATTATTCTCCCGAATTCCTACTCGCATATTCAAAATATACAAACGCCTATATTCCTATGGAATAAATCTATTAGAACGCATGAATATTGCGATATTTAATTAAGCATGGTGACTAGGTATATTCCTACCTTAACCACAAATACGCCCCCGTCAGAGTTAAGATCATGCTCTCTTCAATTCTTCTCTAATCTAAACATGGCTTTCCCAAGCATAACATAGATAGTAAATAGAACCTAATTGTTTGCCAGACAATTAAGCAATTAATCATAGAATTGAAGAAACGATCATATATCAGTAAATTGCAATCAAGGTTAAGTCAAATTTAAACAATATTATTCATGGTTAAATCACAACCTCAGAACTATGGGGTTTAGCCACTCATGATAATATCAAAAAAAAATTACAAGTGTTGAATAATTGAAAATACTACGAAAGGATGAAGAAAACTAAGATATCCTCTCTCCGGGATGTTTCTCTTGTCTATTTTTCCTTCAAACTGGCGTTTCTCCTCTCAAAATAGGCTCGATCTTGCTTTTTATACGTGTTGGGTAGGTATTGGGCCGAAATAACCTAATCCTGGATAAAGTAGGAGAGGTTCCCTGTCACCAACGCCCAGGGTAGCGTGGGGCGCTGAAAAATTTTCAATTATATAAAGTGCGCCACATGTAGCTCCCCACGCTGCCTGTGGCACTACAAATGGGTCTTTTCTAATATTTCTCCTTTTTAGCTTTAATCTCGCACCTTTAGCCCCATATTGCCTCCGGATGATTCCTACATATAAAAACACCACGAATTAGCATAAATCATTACATTTCACATCTGAAATCCACAAAACACTAGTAAAATGAAAGGCGATACACATATAAATATATATACTTTAAGCTAAATATCAAACATTTCCACTCAGTCACCTCTCCATGGTCGTTCATCAAATGGGGGATGGACATCGTAGGTCCCCTCCCGGCATGGCGAGATAATGTACGATTCCTTTTGGTTTTAACTGTCTATTTCTCTAAATGGGTGGAAGTAGGAGCGTTCTCCCAAATATTCGAACATGAGTTAATCACCTTTATATAGAGAAACATCATCTGCCGATAGAGAAACATCATCTGCCGATTCGACCTACCCAAGGAGAACATCTACGATAACGCACCCCAATTCACAGAAAAGAAAATCGCCAAATTCTTCGAGAAATGGCATATTAAGAGGATAATCTCAACCCCGTTGTCACGCCCCGAACTTGGGAAGGCGTGGCTGGAACCCGGTGCCGCATTGACCCGAGCGAACCACTCTGTAACTCATTTATTTTCTTTGTGACTATCATGGGCCAACATGGCCACAACTCGTAATGTACAAGTGTAAGTGGGAAAATATTGTATCACTGATTCATTTTTTTTTCTTAAAACATGAATACATGTGGGCGGTCAAGGCCTCTGACATACTGTACAAAATGAACCTATGTCTACAAAACCTCTAAGATTTACTGACATCAAACACGACAAGCTACCGGCCTACCCATAAGTCTGTAGTAAAAGTCTGACACGATGACTCATAGACTTGGCTGCACTCCGAATGAGGTGGAGACTTACCGATCCTTCGCTGAACGCCAATCTCGTCTACTATGAGGGCTCGTCAAACTGATTATCTATACCTGCAGGCATGAATGCAGCGTCCCCAACAAAAGGACGTCAGTATGGATAATGTACTGAGTATGTAAGGCAGAACTGAAACGTAATAATAAGTCAACATTAATTAAGGACACATAAACAACCTGTAAGTTTGGATAGCTCTGTAGATCATGAAATATTTATAATGTCATGCATATGCGTACAAATGTCATGTAATGCATAGGTCTGTACGTACATAACATCATCAAGCCTCTGAGTGCATCCCAACATATCATCTCGGCCACTGTGGGCAAATCATCACCGTATACCAGCTGATCAGGTGGTGGTGCGTATATAACGCCGTAATCTTTTCCATATCCAATATACATATATTTTCATATATACGCGTATATAATGCCGTTTGAACCATATTTCAGCCAATGTGGGTAACATCATCATCATATACCAGCTGATCAGGTGGTGGTGCGTATATAACGCCATAACCTTTCCCATATCCCATATACATACATATATATGCGTATATAACGCCGTTTGAACATACATACATATATACGCGTATATAATGCCGTTTGAACCATATTTCAGCCAATGTGGGTAACATCATCATCATATACCAGCTGATCAGGTGGTGGTGCGTATATAACGCCGTAATCTTTTCCATATCCAATATACATATATTTTCATATATACGCGTATATAACTCCATCTGATCATGGGTCAATGTGCATATGTAAATGCATGAAATGCATATGAAATACGTTAATAAAATCTTTAGGTACGTCATAAGGCCATTATGGCTCTGATTAATATCATGAAATAAACTTTACCAACATACGTATTTTCGAGACCCATGAATAGAAGATAATAATAATTGACATGGGAAATCAAGAATACAGACATCTCTAGTATTTCTATGAATAGAATAATTTATGGAAATCATGAGTTTGCTCGTTTCTTCTGTATAATTTGAACTATGCCAAAAGAAAGAAGGGATAGCCTAAACATACTGTGACCCCTTAAGCAATTGAGGTCCGAGCTGCATGAACCAGTGAGATCGAAGGTGGTGTTGCTGTAACATTAAAAGCAATCAAACAGATTACAGTGGATTGATCGTACTCCAAGGAAATGGCTACTCCAGAGAACTAATTTCCCAAATTCAGGTTCTCCATTGCAATATTGTGTGCACTTGAGAAGAGGCCAACAATTTGAGAATCAACAATCTTACTCCCTATTGATTCAAAATTAAATACATAAAGCAAACCAAGTCTCTTATTTTGTAGTGAGAAAATTGACAAAAGTGAGATGACTAGGATTAGTAATAAAAGAAAAGAGTTAATAACGAATTACTTACAAAAAAAAACTTTGGAGATTTTATTCAACTAGCATAAGCATATCTTTAGGAACTTTGAAGAATAATTCAATCCGATGAGGTTTGATCTTTTGCTTTTTACTTTCCCAAACAGGTATCGAACAGGTATAGCTAGATATAATTTTGGGTTTAAACATAATTTTGCTAGCTAGATATGAACGTTAGAGTCCCAAAGTTTTCAATGAACATGCCACCTATTCTGACAATTACATGAGTCACAATGTAGGAAAGGGGTTGACACGTTATGGGTGGTAAATTCTTATCCAATAATATATAATTAATTAATTAGGTAATACTTCGCTACTCGATAATTAATCAATTATCCGTATAATTAAGAATGGTCTCAAATTATTTAATTTTTTTTTATTTTTGATATACTTTATATATCCTACTATCATGGTTATGTGGTGCCAGTATAAAATTAACACATATATTATTACTTCATTAAAATATCCATGTAAAAGTACATATATTTATCAACTTTTAATTTTCCTACTCTCGTAGCTTTTCTCATATTATGTATGTGTAAAATTTAAAGTATATTAACTAGTTTCTCACCACGTGCAAGTATATTAAATCATATGTATATATATTATTTTCGATATAATATTATCACAAACAACATAATCATCGCGTATATCCTTCCATTAACAGATCTGTATCATTACTCCACTTTTAATTCTAACTCATAATTATCTTCTGTAACATAATTGAATGTCTCTTTCGATTTAAGTCCTTTGTTTGCATCTTTAAAATACATGCACATAGTATCCAAGAGGCAGAACTATCAATATCCAGTCTTGAATAAAAGAACATATACTTTTTTTAATTGCATTCAATAGTGTAATACCATGGTTGTCCTACTACTTCCAAACACCACGTCTTAATGCAAGTCAAAAGGCCGACTATTCAGTTCTCCTATGTTTAAGATAATATGAGATCAGATTTCATCATGGATATAGTACACTCAATAAAGATGATTTAACTAGTGATGGCATTCTGCAACATGGTGTCTTGCATAGAGCATTGGGTATCCAGAGCGTATTCTTCTAATATAATAACCTTACTATTATTATCATTTTTTTTTGCCATATTAATTACCAACGTAAGTTTATAGATTTCGCCGACCATTATGACTCAAATGGTCTTAATCCCTTCAAGTTTATATGGGTTACTACGACTCATACTAATATTAAAGTACGGGATGTAACACCCGTATCACCCGAAGGGTAACGAGCAAGCGGAATCCTCCAACAAGTCCATATTAAACATCATAAATAAAAAGCTCGAAGATGCCAAGGGATTGTGGTTGGAGATATTCCCAGGAGTACGGCGTATAGAACCACCTCGAAGACCAGCACAAGAGAGACACCCTACTCTCTGGACTATGGAACTGAAGCAGTCATACCAGTTAAAGTTGGAGAACCCAGCCTAAGGTACTCCCAGGAAAACGGTACTAGTAATGGCGAGAGTAAAAGGCATGAACTCAATGAGGTCGACGAACGAATAGATATGACATACATAAAGATGGTCGCCCAAAAGCAGCAAGCAGAATGGTACTACAACAAGAAAGAAAAGATCTTACCGCTTAGAGTTGGGAACTATATACTCAAAGCCAAAACTCAAGCAAGCAGAGATCCACAGGAAGGCAAACTAGGAACAAATTGGGATGAGCCGTACAAGATTATGGCCAAAGCAAACAAGGGTTCGTTCCAATTAGATACGATGGAAGAAAAATAATTACCGAACAATTGGAACATCAACCACCTCAAATACTTCAACTTCTAAAAGGAAGAGGCATCCCCAAGTCGTACTCTTTTTCCCTCACTTGAGTTTTGTCCTATTAGGGTTTTCTCAAGGAGGTTTTTAACGAGGCGACAAAAGGGACACTTCGAGTCGAAGTATGTGAAGAAGGGACTACTTTTCTCTTCCATTACACGACTCCTCAATATTCTCCAAGTCAAATAATGAAGGGACTAGATAAACTGGGACTATAACGCCAATCAATACTCAAAATTTGTAACTTTCTCCAATCATGTATTCTGATCAACAATGTCAAAGTAATAAGAAACTTGCGTTTATCATAAACACCTAAACAAAGTTTAAGTTCGACCTAGCTCGAACAACATCTACTGGCCCTCAGCCCACGATTTAACAAAAGGTAGAGTTCGACCCAGCTCAAACAACACCTATTGGCCCTCGACCGTGATTTAACAAAAGATTAAGTTTGACCCAGCTCGAACAACACCTATTGGCCCTCAGCCACGATTTATCAAAAGGTTAAGTTCGACCCAGCTCGAACAACACCTATCGGCCCTCAACCACGATTTAATAAAATATAAAGTTCGACCCTGCTCGAACAACACCCATTGGTCCTCGGTCGCGATTAAGGAAAGGTTAAGTTCGACTCCGCTCGAATAACACCTACCGGCCCTCGACCACGATTTAATAAAAGGTAAAGTTCGACCTAGCTCGAACAACACCCTTCGGCCCTTGTCCGCGATTAAGGAAAGGTTAAGTTTGACCAAGTTCGAAAAACACCTATCGGCCCTCGGCCCATGATTTAAGGAAAGGTTAAGTTCGGCCCAGCTCGAACAAATACCTACCGGCCTTCGGCCACAACTTGGCAAAAGACCAAAATCAACCAAGTTCAAACAACACATATCAGCCAAATCTAAATGAAAGGGCATACCCAACCTATATAAACAAAGGGAAGATATGGCCCATACATATACGTCAACAAGACTACGACCAACTAGAAGGCAACGACAATAGAAAGAGCAGAAATCATAACAAGCAAATAACAAAAGCAAAGTACACAAGTGTAAAAAGAAGTAATATATATATGGAAGAAGGCGCAGAAAACAACTTAAACATTCATACACGGATAAAGAGTTCATTACAAGAGCTTTTAAAGACACCGACAAAAATACACAAAAAATCCTAAAAGATAGACTACTGGCCCTCACCATCACGACCATTTATGCCCTCATCACCTCGGTACCTGGCTCCTTGCCACCTTCGCCCAGAGGGTAAATGGTATCATACCAGGCGTCCTCCTCAAGCCGTTCTATGCCCTCTTCCCCATCCTCCTCTTCAGGTCGAGTCGTGGCGGGATCATATCCACAAGCGACCCAAGCTTCATGAGCCTTAATCCGGGCATCCTCAAGGGCACTCTCAGAAACGGAGCCCACTGTGTGCAAGCCCCGAAACATATCTAACCAGGCCTCGACATGGATCCACTCCTCGTATAACTCCCGAGGTACACTGGGAAAATCATAAGCGTGGGAAGAGGATAGTCGTGCAAGTAGTTGAGCCTTCTCGAACTCTAGAGCGCTCACCCAGTCATGAAGGACAGAGTTTTCCTTATTCAACTCCCTGATCCTTTCCTCGAGCCAGTCCTCCTTAGCTCTCGCTGCCGATTGATCATTTACCCGCACAAACCGAAGAGTCTTATTCGCCAACTCGAACATCTCCGCCTTCCTTTGAGCGTCCAAACAAGAGGACTCCGCCTTCCTCTGAGCGTCCAAACAAGAGGAATCCGCCTTCTCAAGTTCCTCTTGTTTCTCGGCGACCTTGTCGCTTAGGACTTCCAACTGAAACCATCACTTTTCAAGTTTCCCTCGCAATTAAACTACTTAGGCTTGAAGATCACTCTATTGGGCCTCTATGCCCTTGCAAACCTCAAGATCTTCCTCCCCACTTCTCAACGCCCCCTCGAGGACACTGCATTTCCCTATGGCTTGTACCAGCTTCTCGTCCCTTTTCTTCAAGTCTTCCCTCAGGGCCCGCATATCTCCGCCCTCGTGAAGTCAACTTCGGAGATCCCGACACTTGCTGCAGTACTCAATATATTTATTTTTCAGCTTCACGAAGATCTCTTTGCGCCTTTTCTCCCTTCGGGCGCTCTCAATTTCCAAAATCACCGTCGGCAAACCAAAAAGAAGAGAGAGAGAAAATGGTCAGAATATAGAATACTCTAAAAAATTTGGAAAAGTTAACATAACAAATACTTACCCTAAGAGTGAGTCCAGCAATGCTCATTGGCAAGGCGCTATCATTTATCTCCTTCTCTCAAGATCGGAATAGAGAGGACCGAGGGCAAGGACTACCTCCTCAGTGTCCACCAACAAGTCCGATTCATAGGGATCGTGATAGTTCTCGAACCCCTCTATAGTTCTCGATCATCCTTAAGTCGTCCACATCAACATTAGAATTTGAGTCGTCGCCCTCTTCAGCAATATTTGTCCCTATCATAGGTAGTCAAATATGTGTTCGCGGTTGTTTGAGAGGTTGAAGCTTCCTCTCACCGTGACAGGTCACGGCTGCCAGCAGCCTCCCCTTGGTCTACATCACCTCAAAATTCAGATACAGACCTACATTAGCTCCCACCGGCCTCGTAGCCTCGAGACTCGGTTCAACATCGTCACTCACAAAAATCATCGTTGTCTCGCAAAACGAGAAGTCCCCTTCCGCTGCATCAATGGCTAGAGGGATTCCGTCATCCATATCCACAGACCTCCTCTTTCGAGGTTGAAGGTCCCCGTCGCTAGGCGAATGGTCATCGTCATTGTCAATGAGTGAATATAGAAGAGGGGAATAAGTCTCAACGGCTGGAGCAGAAACGGAGGCGGAAGATGCAACAGGTGGAATTGGGACGAAGGCAGAAGCGACCGTAGTCGAGGAAGGGGCTGACACTGAAGGTGTAGGGACCCTTCTCTTCTGGAACGAGGGCGTGGGGGATCTCGAACTCCACGTAGACCCTCTGACCCAACCTAAAGAAAATTGGGAAAAGAAGAAATTAGTGAAGGGAAGAGGCATAAGTGAAGGAACCACGACCTCAACGGTAGGGAATAGGCTACCTGCCAAGGGAAGAGATGGCCTGACTCTCTGAGAAAACGGCAGGTAGCCTATGAAGAAGGATCAACCTGACCCAGTTGAAACGGCAGGCCATGATTAGCACGAAGATCGAAATGACAGAACACATCAAGGGTCACACGTGAATCGACACAACACGTCGGGAAACGACGTCATCTTGACGCATAACATCATGATCTCTCTCTCTCTCGGACCAGATGGCTCCAATAGATTTCCCGGGAAAATCAAAGAATTCAAAATATGCGGTCCTCAGAGAGCCACGTTGTCTGATCGTTATGACGACCACGACCTGTATAGCCAGTTCGGTAAGCTCGACCACAAACAACATTATCCACTAATTAAGCTCACCTGCGAGGACGAACCTAATAAGTGGAGTGACTAACTGTATGGGTCAAAAATTCTATCTAATATGATCAATCCATGTTAACACTAATGAGGCCCCCACAGACTGTCATGTGTCACTAATACGACTTCAATAAAGACTTGCCTAAGGTCGAAATGGTTCCAGGAATGATGAAGGTCACGGTCAAAGAGTTAGCAAGAATCAAGGTCGATGTCGAGCATCCTAGACAGAGTTATAACGACTAGTTTCAAGATAGAACACTAAAGAGAATATTCTAGTGGATATTCTCTACACCTGTACTATTAGGGTTTCTAGGAATATGTTCCCTATATATAGAAAGAGACACAATGATAGGGGACATAGGATATTCACTTGTAAGAAAACACATTGACTTTATTGAGGGAATTCAATCACATTACAAGCATACAAAAATAACCTTTTCACTAAGATTTTTGTCTAGCTTTTCCGCTCAATCCAAGAACAACTTGAATTCATTAAGGCTCATCAATCATTTTCATTGTTAGAGAGAATATCCACAGTTATTACCTCATTTCAGGTGACTCATACGTTTTTATTTACTTAAATGTCATTCATTGCTATTTATTACTATTTAATACCATCTTTCATCTTTTTGGATCATTGAATACTGTTATTAGTGCTCACATCCATTATCACTCGGTCAATATACACATCATCTGTCATAAAATCGACAACCTTATCTTTTGGATATTATTATTAGCTAAGATTGACTCCTCTTTCTCTACATCTAATTAGTCGAACCAAGATCTATATTTTGAGTCAAACACTATGTATAACTAATACCTATATTAGTTATATACCATATTTAGTACTATTCTTATACATAAGAAACCATGACATTAGCAATACTATAGTTTTTAATATATGGATAAACATGTATAAATACATAACTACCCTTTTAAAACTTGTTCCAAATTCTTTCAAAAAATATGGAGGGTATTTTTATTAAAAAATAAGTTTAAAAAAAAAATATGCAATGCATGTTAGTTTTATATATCAAACTAAACAGTTGGTAAGAAATAATTCCAGTATAATTAATTTTAAAATTATTAATTCTAATATAATTAATACACCATATTTCGTACTATTCTCATATACCCTACCAAACGATCTCTTAGCGATATAATTAGCAACTTATCCAATAATAAGAAGTGCATATATAAGTATGTCATTTTCGGGTCCTTTCATTTTATCTTAAGGCAGAAAAGGAAAGAAAAAGAGAGCAGATATCCTAGGCCAGGACGACAACAGTTAACCGTCTTTTGATCCATTGGCTTTATCATTGGGATAAAATGTTTTTGGCTGTAGTTGCGCCTCTTCGTTTACCTTTGGGCCAAAAAAAGAAAAGAAAAGAGATTTAGGACACGAGGGAGAGACTTTGGTAGTTTT
Organism: Nicotiana paniculata; assembly: GCA_005239505.1. Classification (NCBI taxonomy): domain Eukaryota; kingdom Viridiplantae; phylum Streptophyta; class Magnoliopsida; order Solanales; family Solanaceae; genus Nicotiana; species Nicotiana paniculata. Next base: position 13,457 of record ML365303.1, read on the forward strand.
TTTTTTTTAAAATTTGAGAAGGATTTAGTAGGCATTTGGAAATGAATTCTATTTTTTTTAAAATTTAAAATTTCACTAAAATTTAAATTGAAGATCAAATTGTGTTTGATTATAATTTTTGTAATATATTTGAATATTTTTTTTAAACATATTTTGCAACTAAATATTAGCAAACTTTCCATTTTCAATTAAAAAACTGATTCTCACTAGTTTTTCAAATTTGAAAATACATTTTCAAGTGAGATTGAAAAAATTATAAGATTTGGATAACCAAACATTATTTTCCAAAAAAAATTAAAAAAGAAAAAATTTCTTATGTCCAAATGGGCTCTTAAATTATGTATAAATTTCTGACACCATTACTGTAGTCTGATTTGTAATACTAGTAATAGTTTAGTCGATATTTTTATCAGGTTAATATTAATAACTTAATGGTTATCATAAAAATTTACATATAATTACTTTATAAGTAATTGTTAAGTCCATAAAATTCACTTTTCGAACTTTTCAAAGGCAAAATAAATAACTTAAAATTTGCATCAAAACACTATTCTATGGCTAGATCAATTTAGATTTAGGGGCCAGGCCGACTTCAACCATTTACATGAGCGTAGGAAATCTACAAACGATCCACTGGAACTCAACAGAATAGGTGAAGAATCACTCTAAATCGCCATTTTTAACCGAGTAATTTGCTAATATTATTATTAATCGCTAATATACATTTTTCAAAAAATAAATAAAGAAAATAAAGGAGTGCGGCAGCCAAACTAATGCCAGAAACAATTAAACACGCTACTATCACTTTCTACTTTTGTCACTTTCTCACTCTCCCGATCCAATGCTCAATTATTTATTGCAAAAATGGTCCACCTTGGACACAATTACCTCAGCAGAACACACGCTCAACCAATGGCCACACGTGCAAGCTCCGTGCACCTTTAATATCTCGGGCAGGTAAGAATTTTATCCTCAAACGTACTACTCCTAAAGAAACATGTACAACTACTTAAAGCCAGATCAAGTCATTCTTGAATTTTATACCCCATCTATAACAGCATGACTTGTGTCATACCCTGATATCCTTTTTGATAAAATAATTACAAATCATAGTTATCTTGTCTTTATATAACAGAAATTAGTTACCCTTAAATTTAATGTGTACTTTCTTGAAGTTTTGAGATTGGGAGCTGAAATTAAAGAAAATAAAAAGATGGGATTTGAGAGTATGAAGAAATTGAGGCCTTTGTTGCATTTGTTGTTGCCACTATGTGTACACTGGATTGCTGAAGAGATGACAGTTTCAGTGCTTGTTGATGTTACAACTAGTGCTCTTTGTCCAGGCAATTCCACTTGTTCTGAAGCCATTTACATCAACGGTGTTCAACAAACAGTATGTAATCTTCCCCTTTTGCTTCTTCTGGTCTTTTATTGGGTGCATAGTATCTTCTTTTGTGTTTTTTTTACTTTAACGAATCTTAAGAAGGGGAGCCTTGGCGTACTGGTAAACTTTTGCCATGTGACGAGAAGTAACGAGTTCGAGCCGTGTAAATAACCTCTTGCAGAAATACGGGTAAGATTGCTATAATAGACCCCTTTAGTCCGGACCGATCCGGCGCATAGCGGGAGCTTAGTGCAATGGGCCGTCTTTTCTAAGGATTCTTGACATAAAGACTCTTTCTTTGTATGTGAGTATTTGATTTTTTTTTTCAGTGCTTGATATTGAATTGTGCGACTTACCTCGTATAAAAGCTTAAGTTGTTAGAAATTTAAGCATAGGAACCCTGCCACTCTCATACTATGTTGAAGTGTGTTGCCACCTCATCTAAAAACTTAAGCTGTTAGAGATAGTACACTTAATTACATTTTCAACACTTGATTCTATGATTTGTGTTTGGAAATAGGACTGATTAAAAAAGAAGAAGTTGAACTTTGTACTGGACTGCACTGAATGATGGAACTTGTTATGTACTAGACTTGTTTCATTAGTGGATATTTTGAAAATAGTTATTCATTTAGATGTTATTACTACTATGGAGCAGTAATATGTGTAGTTGTGGTGGTGGTAATGATTATCTTCAGCATCTTGAACTATTCAGCTACAACTTTTTTTGTGTCAGTGCTTCGATAGAAGTATACTACTGTGATTCTTGAGGGATATATAACTCCAGATTATCAGGATAGACTTTCATTTCGACGAATAGAAAAGGGGAGTGAGCTAAATTGTATAAGTCGACATTTAACATGAACTGCTTGCATTTAAGGAGCTGTGAAGTAACCTGTTTCTTTTTCAGCTGTGGGTTTTGGCAAAAAAGTTCCACCCTAGGTACTTATTTCCAACTTAGATGTGCTGAAATATCTTAGTAACGATGAAATTCCAGCTCTACTCATGGACTTAAATCTTCTGTAGATATTCTCAGAAGCATTTGGAGTACATTGGTCTTTGTATTAAATATCCATTCTATAGTTCATAGACTCTGGAAATTCAATTTGGCTTGTGGCTTTTAGCCTATGTTTCCAGTAATTCTAGTGATAGATCTTAGGAGTTAGAATTTAGAAATATAATTTGTCGAACATGCTAATATTATGGCTATGTTTAAGAAGACGGCCAGAATTAGTTCCCTTCAGAAGTAATTTGAATTTCCATATTGGGGATTGTTTGAAGGTTTTCTCTAACCGGCAGTGTAAATTTTGGCTTTCACTATTCTCCAACTTTAATGAATGTTCTGCAAATGCAGGTTGTAGGAATATTCAAGATGCTGGTCCTTCCTATCCTAGGTCAGCTTTCAGATGAGTATGGGCGCAAACCTCTTCTTCTCCTCACCATATCTACAACAATTATTCCTTTTGGTATGTAATGCATTTTTTATGTTATCCAGAAATCATCTTTAGACAACATAGTAGTATCTATATAGATTTGGAGTCACTGTTCAATGTACGACTGGTAGTATTATGCTATGGCTTATCGGCTATTATGCGTTATTAATTCTCATTCTTTCTGTTTCTCTGTTCTTTTTAACCTTCCAGGTTTACTCGCCATCAATAAGTCAAAGGGATTTGTCTATGCTTATTATGTCCTGCGGACAGTTTCTTATATCATAAGTCAAGGGAGCATTTTCTGCATCTCCGTTGCTTATGCGGTAGGACTTTCATCTGGTAATTTTGCCGACAGCATTAAACCTGTCCTAATTTATCAAGAATCTAACTGCAGGTTTTCTTTTGCTTTTTTCAGGCAGATGTTGTTGACGAGAGTAGTAGAGCTGCAGTTTTTAGTTGGATCACAGGCCTTTTTTCTGCATCCCATGTTATGGGGAATGTCCTAGCGCGTTTTCTTCCTGTCGGCTACATTTTCCAGGCATGTTGGTCCCATAGCTTGACCAATTTCGCGAGCCATATTTTCTACTATTGCTATATATCTCCGCTCTCCTAATGAAATTTCCCTTCAGGTTTCAATAGGTCTCTTGATCTTTGTTCCTGTTTATATGATACTGTTTCTAGAAGAGACTGTAAGTCCAAAAACAGAGGTGAACCAAAGTTCGACAGTAAAGAGCAAGGCATTGAAGGTTGTTCAGGAACGATATAACTCGATGAGATATGCTGCAAATATTGTCACTAGCAGGTAATTTTGCACGTGTCTTCCATTGCATTTCAGGTTCTGCTATCAGATGTCAATTTGGAGTGCACAAATGATTCCCAATACTAGCTCATTGGTGTTATCTTGTATCAGTCTCCGCGTGTTTTCTAAATGACACTTATTGTTCTCAGTCCAACGCTGAAGAGCATTTCTCTCGTTTCATTCTTCTATGAGTTGGGAATGTCCGGCATCAGCAGCGTTTTGCTGGTATGTCACCTGCTTCTTTCAATCAAACAATTTTTCCTCCCATATTAGTACCATCCTTCAGAATCATCAAAATATGAGTACTGATGAGTTTTTGTTTCCTTTTCAAGGAATTACAGTGTAAATCCCGACTATATCTGTAATGACTGAAAACTCATGTACGCTATATTTATTTGTGCAGTACTATCTGAAATCAGCTTTCGGCTTCAACAAGAATCAGTTCTCAGAAATTTTGATGATGGTGGGAGTAGGTTCTATAGTCTCGCAGGTACTCAGAATGTTGAGCCTTAAGGTGTCCTTTTGATAGGGATACTGAAACCATTCCTGCTATGTGTGTCTTTAACAGACTACTCCATAGAGTTACCTCTTTTCTGTATTAAATGTTTCTAGCCAAGTTTTTGTGTTTGTCATATGCAGACATTTCTTTGTTCATATGTACGTAAATAGATATATATTCTAAATAGTGGTGAGATCACATATCTTATACTCACAAAGATATAATGAAAGTAAGCATTACAATGTCCTACTGTCTTCGTCCTACATTCGTAGGAAATGCCATGTCAGCATATTGGTTTCATGTTCGACGCAATATCCATTCCATGTCCTTGTTAAATAGCTCATAGATCTCTCTTCTATCCTATCTCCTAAATAGGTCTTTCTTGTCGGTCAGACCCACTGATATCTGTATTTTTATCTGCTGCATTTTTGGCTAGTTCAGTGTATATCCTGTACAAACTCTAGTTTCATTATGTGAAATTTCGATTTTGTGCTTACCTTTGTAATTTCATATTTCCAGATTGTGGTGCTTCCTCTTATAAATCCTCTTTTTGGGGAGAAAGTGATACTTTGCATGGCCTTGCTTTCATCAATAGCCTATGTAAGTTCCCTTGATCAATTTTAAGACAAAAACAGGCACATATTCTAAAGGAAAAATAACCTATTATTGCGCTTTGTTTTGCAGGCAATGCTCTATGGATTAGCATGGGCACCTTGGGTATGTTACTAATTGTTGAAGGCAGATGTGTTTGAAAACAGATGTCCACTCTTAACTTCACAGTTTCCTGAGGGTCATATCTACGCAAAAAAAAAGTCCTCTTTTCTTTAGTAGAGTTTCTACGACTTAGCAAATTGTTTTTTCATAAGACAAGAAGAAAACGACATGAAAAGATGCTGATAGGTTGACTTTGGTAATGAATAAATTCATATGTTCTCCTTTTCTGCGGGCTTAAAATGAAGTGGCATTTTCAAATACACTAATAGACCAAACTCTTTTGTGTGAGTCGCTTATTATATATAACAAAAGATTTTTTGGCTTTTTCCCTCTGCGCTAAATCTGTATCAATTCATACTCATTTTCATCTTCTCCTCGCCTTCACCGAGATTTAACTTTTTCTGTAACCCTTTTTTGTCTTGTTGATCAAAAGAATTAAGTATTGTATATGACTGCTATTGCTAACACAGGTTCCATATTTAAGTGCTTCTTTTGGGGTCATCTACATCCTTGTTAAACCCTCTGTGAGTAATTTCTCCAAACTTTTATCCATGATTTCACATTATGTTGAAGAGCTTAATAGTTGAGTTGATTTTCTTCTTAAAACTCCCTTATCCTTTTACTTTCTTGACAGACTTATGCTGTTATATCCAAAGCGGCACTTTCAGCTGATCAGGTTAGTGAAATCATGAGATTTGCTTCAGCAAAGTCAATACCCTGCTTCAGCTTTGAAACCAAGGGGAAAAAAGATGCTAATTTAGGGAACTCGTACACGTCCCATCAAATCATGGACCAACTCAAATCAGTGTTTTTTGTCCAAGATCTGCCTTAACAAGACCTCTATCTTAAGGATTTATGGAAAATTTCAACATAAATACTTAGTTCTAGCTAGCTACTAAGCTTAAGTCTTAAGAAGTTATAATGAAACAATCCCATTTTCGCCTACTACTCCTTTTATAATCACCTGCTAACTTCTCATTCCTTATTACAGGGCAAAGCACAGGGATTTGTTGCTGGCGTTCAATCAGTCGCAAGTTTGTTATCTCCAGTTGTGATGAGTCCACTGACATGTAAGCCATCTTCTGTGCTCTTAATTCAAGAATTTAGAGGCATCTTACTCGACCGTGTTTAATCACTGACACAACGTTCTTCCAGCGTGGTTTTTGTCTCGTGATGCACCTTTTAACTGCAAAGGATTCAGTATACTTTGTGCTTCTTTATCCATGGTAAGCTGCTTTATATTTCTTTCTGCGACCTTTTCATATGTCGTACCTGTTCTTCTGAAAAGCTTTAACTTACACAAATGTCCATCAGGTGGTTTCCCTGTATTATGCTTGTATGCTAAAAGTAGAGGCTCCATCGGAGAAGACCTTTGACGAAAATGCAGAGAACATTGAAGCACCACTTTTGGCATGATACTTAAAGACATGTGTAAACATTATACCAAAATTTTCCGAGCTATAGTCCCCGGAGGCTGCATTTACAATGACGATTAGTCCGGTCTTCCCATGATAGAGTTGTAAATCTTTTGAAGCTAAGTCTAATCTAGGTTAGAAGAGGTGTATTAATCTTGTAATCTAATTTGTTCTCTGTTTGTTTAATCTTCAATGTATCTCTTCATTTTTTTGTCTCAATTAAAGATGTTGGTTTGTACTTTGAAATTTACATGCAAATGGGATTATGGATATATTGGTAAATTCAACAGCTTGCTTACAAAAGTAATGATTGTATATGGTCGAAGTCGAGCTCGACTATAACTTGGTAGATTTGGCTTAGAACGTGGCGATTACGGACCGGAGATTCACCTCGAGTCTCACCGAGCTAGAACCTAAGGTCGGAAGACCTGCCTTCGAGGAACGTTGAGTCCGGTATCGACCTTAGCCTTGAGCGAGTTCAGAAATAACAAACGGAAGACCGAAATATCCGCGACCGGGCGGATAGTACGGCAGGAATCTCAGCGCATATCGGTAAAGAACTGGCGATTAGAAAATCAAGAGATTTTTACCTAGAGTAGGACTCCTCTACTATGTAAAGAGGGGTCTGATAATTCATTTAACACATTGTCACACACATCCCAAAGAAATATACTGTTATTTCCAGTCCTTATTATCTTGTCATTCTGTTCTGGCATTGATTGAAGTATTTGTGACTCGACGGTGACCAACCTTCAAGGCCAAGACTGTTCAACTTGTGTGGTTTGCATTTACTTTTTTTTATCATTAGTTTCAATATTAATATGATTTTTCATTTTGTATCAAGTTTGACCACGTATCCTTAAAACCAGTATAAATTCAATTGTTATCCTATTTTGAGGGTAAACAGTTTGGCGCCCACCGTGGGGCCAAGAATAATAGTGGTTATTTGGTACAAATCTCCATAACACACACTACTTTACACTTGCTCTTTGGAATGTCTTTGATTCCAGGCTAAAATACAAAAAATGTCAAACTCTCAATCAGCGACAACGAGTCCGGTCACCAAGGTGAAAATAACAACATAGCGCCTGGTAACGACATACCACCTGTTGATCCCGCTGGAATTCCGATCGCAGATTCGATTGACGCTAATTCGCATGTGACTGTCGATGCAAACTTGCCTACCGACCCCGAAAATAGCGTTCGTGATGGAACCCGATCGGCAACTCGAAACACACAAAATGTTGAAGGAGAAAGGATCAGCCTACGAGTGATCTTCGAAATGTTGCACGCTCAACAGTTGGCGATAGCTCAGTTACAAAACCAAAGTCGTGCACCAAGCAAGGTTGAGCCCGTTCCTCCTCGGGAAGTCACCCGCATGGATGAACAATTCGTAGAAAGGTCGAACGAACACGAATCGGGGGCTAACCCCAAGATCATAAAGATGCTCGAGGAGATGACAAAACGGATAGAATCAGGGGAGAAGAAAATCATGGCTAACGACAAAAAGGTGGAAATCTACAATTCCAGGGTAGACCAAATCCCAGGACCACCTCCGATATTGAAGGGCCTGGAATTACATAATTTTTTTCGTGCAAAAACCTTTTCCTCCGAGCGCGGCTCCGAAGCCGATCCCCAAGAAGTTCCGTATGCTCGAAATACCCAAGTATAACGGAACGACCGACCCAAAATGAGCATGTAACCTCTTATACATGTGCGATCAAAGAGAATGACTTGGAGGACGACGAGATCGAGTTTGTTCTGTTGAAAATTTTTAGTGAGACCATGTTAAAGGGAGCTATGATATGGTATCACAACTTACCTCCTAATTATATTGACTCATTTGCTATGCTTGCAAACTCTTTCGTAAAAGCACACGCAGGTGCCATCAAGGTCAATACTAGGAAATCGGACCTTTTCAAAGTCAAACAGAAGGATAACGAGATGCTCAAAGAGTTCGTGTCCCAGTTCCAAATGGAATGGATGGATCTGCCGCCGATCACTGATGATTGGGTTGTTCAAGATTTCACTCAGGGACTTAATATTCGAAGCTCGGTGGCTTCACAACAGCTGAAGCAAAACCTGATAGAATACCCGGTCGTTACATGGGCCGACGTGCATAACCGATATCAATCGAAAATTAGAGTCGAAGATGATCAACTCGGGGCCCCTTCGAGGTGTGTCTATCCCGTCAGACCCCTCGACAAAGTCAAGAGAGACATCAATCGCGAACCAAGGCCAAACAGGGATCAGTATCAGCCATATAACGGAGATCGGAGAATCAGCGGGTTCGAGCGGAACTCCATGAGAAACGAAAGATGAAATGAACGAGGTCAAAGCAACGGGGGACTCATGACCAAAAATGGCTTCGACAGGTCCATCAGTCCTAAGGACGCACCGATATGCTTAAATTACACTTAAATAAATAGTGTAAAGCGGTTGATGTCAAATGTAATAACCAACTAGGTTGGGGTCGAATCCCACAGGGAATAGGCGTGAAAAGATTACGTGAATAGTGTGAAGCTTGACTTAACTCGTAATTCTATTCCGTTAGCTTAAAAAATGAGTACTGTAATTGAATGAAGTAGTAACAATTATGATTCTAGAAAGTTGTAAATAATTTAATTAACTAAACCAAGGGTGTGTCCCTTTTAATGAAATATAATGCTATCGGTGTTAATATGATATATTTCTAATGGAAGGTCCTTGATATGCAAATGATCTCTAAATGACTATCCAATATTTTCTAATAGTTGGGTAGTATTTCCTCTTTATGATTTTTTCAAATATAAAAGAGTTACAATTAAGAACAATCAATTAGTGCCAAATAAAATCAACTTATCCCTAATCGATTCTATTAAACAAGGTTTAATGCCTTGAGTTTTTGATATTTACTTCTACCAAACCCTAACCCACTTTTCCAAGTAAAGAAAGAGTAAAATAACACTTGTTAATGTTTGCAACACCAACAATAAATGAAGAATGAGAAATAAATATATACCAACCAACTATTATACATATATTCAATGGTAAATACCCATTAACATTACACCCATTTAGGGTCCACAACCTTAGTATTTAAAACTAGCCACACATGCTAAAGTACAAAAAAGATAACAATATTCAATGTCATAATGCTTACAAAAGTGCAAGATTCTTCACTCTAAAGCTTCCAAAAGATGGACTATTATTGTAGACTCTTTTTCAGACAAGATGCCCCCACAAAAATCCTAATAAATCTATTTATAATGGGCTAAAAATCGGGACCAAAATTGGACAAGAATACCCTTTTTCAGACAAATTATGCGACCGCATATGTCGCAAAACAGGTATGCGGTCCGCAGATCTCCCGAGTCCAGTTCTAGATGTCGATCGCATAGCAGTTATGCGGTTCGTATATCTATTATGCGATCACATTCTCCATCGCAAACTTGTGAGCTCTGACTCTTCTGGAAGTCTGCGATCTGTTATGCGGTCCGCAAACTTGTTATGCGGTCGCATAATGGACCGCATAATGTGCATTTGATTTGGCCATTTGAACTGCTTTACTTTGCGGTTGCCCTTCGTGGTTTGCAGTCCGCATGTGAGTTTTGCAGTCCGCATTTGAATTATGCGGCCCGCAACTTGTCTTCTTTTTGCTCTTTTGTGGCTTTTTGACTTAATTTCCATGCTTTCGGGTCCTCAAGCCTCATGTACTGCAAAACATCAAAACTTCATAATATTTAACGAGCAAATGCATTTATAATGAGCTAAAAGCTAAGTAATTGGTCTTAAATGTGCCGAAATTCTACGGCACATCAACACCCCAACTTAAACTCTTGCTTGTCCTCAAGAAACTAAAATAACATTATCCTATCCTAGACTATGACTGACGACATGAAACAGTAGTGACCGTGGATGGTTTTAATTGTCAGTTCACAAGCATGTGTTGTCATTTATTTACCCTTCCTGGACAACCATTATTATTTACAAAGAAGCTAATCAACCTGTGAACTTTGAGCCTCGACCAATTTGACAAAATGTTGCTCTCAGCTAAGTGCACTTGCATTCGACTTCAAGAACTTAACTTCTGTTAAACCTTGCAGTTCATGTACCCTCACAAGAAAGAAGGTCCCCAGAATCACCATATTTACAGAGACAACACAGGGGACAGATTTAGAAATACACTCACTCTGACAAGGAATTTCAAGTGTTACAACATCTCATGCCATAAGCTTTCCCTTATTTTAATTCGCTGCCTATTCAAAAACATTCGACTGGAGATCCCATAAGGACTTTTTAAGCTTGTAATGTAGGTTTGGGTAAGGGTCGGATAAGCATTTGGGATACAAGTGACTACACCCTCCTTGAACACTACTCACATTTGTCTTTGTTTTTGCACTTTGTTTCTTTTCAAACCACATAGCCCTCATTGGCATCTAGTTACCAACATAGACCCCTTGAATACCTCTCTAATTTTCCTCAAGGCTCCATATTTATATACATACATATGTTTTTTTTTATGTACTTTCTTTTGGAGCTTGAGTAATTTCATATGAACACTTAGAGGTATATGTTCCTACACTCAATGTACAACCTTACCAATTTCCAACTTGATGCTAACACCCCCAACTTAGGCTTTTAGCCTCATTCTTAATATTCAAGGAGGGCCGGTTTCAAAAGAGATAAGTATTTCACAAATGGGTAAAGGTATGTAATGAGGTGGCCAAAGAAAAGGTTAAAGGCTCAAGTGGCGTAAACTAGTGATAATATTTATGCAATGGTTAGCTTGAAACGCTAAAGGGGTTTTTCAAATAACTCAAAGAATGCCTAAGGTCATTTCTCCAACCAAACGTAATTATCATTAGCATTGGAAGACCAACCAAGCAAGTTCTAGATGATATAAATAAACACAAGAATTATTTACACAAACACTAACTCACATGGCACATGAACTGTTTGACTCAACATGGTTTTATCCCTCAAGTGAACATCAGGCAACTCAAGCTTTCATCATATGATAAGTACAATTCTGATCAAACATAAAGTCAAAGAGCGAGCCTCAAGTTCACACAAATGACTAACCATAAAAAAAAAAAATTGTTTTATATATATCAACAATGGAAGAGTATAATTCATTTACCAACATACATGATTGAAGCTATACAATCACACCAACTAGGTCAAAATGTTTCATACTACTGTCCTGGTTCTACTATTACACCCTTGGAAAAGAACCTGACGAAAAAAAATCAAGGGGAATTCATTACTAACTACTAAGGCAGTTATGCATGCAACTATATATATATATATATATATATATATATATATATATATATATATATATATATATATATATATATNTTTTTTATATACAACTATGTACACAACGATCACACACAGATTACAAAAATGGCCTATCTCCCACCCCAACTAAAAAACATGCATTGTCCCTAATGCGTAAGAAATCTAAACAAAGTTGAGGGGCTCTCTGGTGGCGCACTAAGTGTTGCGGGAGTCTGAATCATGTTGGACTGCGGTGGGGTCACCCATTGATGCTGAAGCTGTGGCTGATGGGATCTCAGCCTGAGGAGTGACCTCCACATATGGAGTAGGGATCTCCAACTGCCCTGATGATGGAGCGAGGGTCTGGGAGCTGCTATCCTCGCCCGATGATGGCTGAGTGGTCGATGGATGGCCTTTGGCGACCATATCCACTAGCGAGTGGGCAATTGCCTTCTGTACATATGCTTCTTCTCTCTCCTGTGCAGCTGTAGTCATGGGAACTCACTTACCCTTGTCTTGAGGACCCTCATCTTCCTCAGACAGTGCATCTTCGTCTGTCTCCTCATCATCTGTCTCCCCATCTTCAGACTCTTCAGTATGTCCAGAATCTGCCTCAGAGGGAATGTCAATGGGTGCCAGGGGATCTGGAGTCTGGGAGGACCCAACAATCTGCGGCTCGGGAGCTGTCATCAGTGTGGTGAAATCAAAGTCTAGTCCAGGAATGGACGTGCCAGCTCCCTGCTCTCCTTCCTTTGGCAGGAGGGAGGATACATCAAACTCCAGGTTTTGCATCTTTTGGAGTTCATCCTTCAGTGCATCTACATCTGTACGGAGCTTGGGAATGCCTCCTACCTCGCCCCATTCAACTTTCTCCAGCCGCACCTCAATTTGCTTCAGGCGATCCTCATAAGATTGATGTTGTTGTTGAAGCACCGTCACTGAGGATTGGACGGGAAGTAATGCCTTCCGAATAATGGTTGGGATCTCCTTCATCAGCCGGTCTACCTTAGCATTTGTGTGATGATCTAGAAGACCCAACTTAGAAAGAGCTGGCAATGCAACCGGAGGCTGTGCATTGGTGGCGTGTGGAGTGGGCTGAGGAGTGGCTATGGAGGCCACTGTGGCCTGCGGAGAGGCAGGTATCTGGGATTTTGGAATGTATGTGCCTGCTGAGAGGGGGATCTGAATCTCTGTAAGAGCAGCAGCTTCCTTTGACACTGTATCACTAATACGCATTATATCGATATCCTTAAGCGCTTTCACCGACTTGTCATGGTGAGGCAATGGAGGCACTCCTGCTTGATTACAGAGAGCTGTGATCAAGTAGGGAAATGGAAGTGACGTGGCTTTCTGGTTTTCCCTGACCCCCAACTCTCGAAAAATAATCTCACTCATATCATTTTTGATACCTGTCATGATGCATGCAATCAGAAGTGCTTTCTCAATGTTGATATCTGTTTCATTTTTGGACGGTATCAGGCATGAAGTGACAAATCTGAGCCAGTAGCGACCCTCTCGTGTGAGATCCTCTTTGCAAATCTTCTGGTTAGGGTCAATCCAGGCTGGGGTTCCCTTAGCTATCACATACGCTATCCAAGCACACTCATTGTCTTTGTTTTCTACTTTGGCCTCATATTCAGCTGTGCCCGGACTCCAGTCCTCAAAGCACAGGTCATTGATAGTTCCCTTATTACATAGCACCTGCTTTCCTTGAACCAGAACTGTGTCGCTAAAGACCCTGTTTCTCTTGTTCTCAACGGTCCTAGAAGCCCCATATGAAGCATAAAATTCTCGCACAATAGTCTCGTTATACTCACCAGGAACCTCCGTGAAGAACTCCCACTGCCTCTCCTTGATTTTCTCTAGGATGTGAGGGTAGTGTTACCGCAACCTGTTCAGGCTCAATTGCTTTTCGTCAAGGATCTTTCGCTTTTCAAGCCCCGCTTTGTACAGACTCATGGAGCTGGTGACTCCAAATCGGAGTTGTAGAACCTCCCCATTTTTCCTTCTTGCTTCAGCTTGCAAGTCTACTAATGGCAAGGTATTTAGTTGTGCCTCCTCCTCATCAGACTGGGAGGAGTGCTCAGCAGCAATGCGGGAGGTTTCCGGTCGTGGACGTTTTGCCTGTTGTGCATGTTGGCCGACAATGGCCCTTTCATGCCCACGAGCGGGTGGGGATCACGTTGCTATAGTCTTCTTTGGTGCCATTTCTTCAAAGAAACAGTGTGTGAGCGATGGGCGTAGCATAGCAAGCATAAGACTAAAAAAATTGCCAAAGAAACATAAGATGCGATGGGTTATGCGGTCGCATAACCACCATGCGGACCGCAAACCCGTCTCATAATTATAGTACTCAAAAAAAAAATATCAGGTATGCGATTGCTTAACCACTATGCGAATCTCATATCCATCATAAACCTGTGTACCATGATTGGACCAAAAACATACGATCGCAAAACCCACCGCAAAGCAGGGTTTGCAATCGCAAACCTTCCGTATAATGTCCCTTAGACAAACCCATCACCTGACCAGGTTTTTGGTGGCTTTGCAAGCCGCATATCAGTTTTGCGATCGAAAAAAGCCTCCGCATTATTGCACTACAAAAGATCACCTAGGGTTACATTTGTGGTGACTTTGCTGGCCGCAAATCATTTATGCGGGCCGCAAAAGTCATCGTTCCCACGATTCAAACCTTGACCTAACAAAAATTTACCGCCTACATCATGCTCACAGACCCCCTACCCAGCATTTTTATCTCTAATTAAGCACTTAGGGGTCTACCAAAGACAAAAACAACACAAAAGACACAAATAACGAGCACCTTGAGTGACTTTTCTTTTTTTTTTTCAATTTGTTCACCCTGTTTTATGATATGTTAGACCACCTTCACTCTAACAAACACGTCAACTTTCTCAATCTAGTGTACATAACAAAAAAAAGAATAAAAATAAGGAACAAAAATAATGTTACCACACATGGGTTGCCTCCCACAAAGCGCTTACTTTAACGTTGCGGCACGACGAAGTTGGCCCCTTTTTGGGCTTACTCAGTGATGGGGGATGGACCATCTTTGAGGGAAAATTTCTCCACCAGATGCTTGTCTCCAGTTGTGCCCAAGTAGTGCTTAACCCGCTGGCCATTCACCTTGAAAGTTCGGAGTCCATCTTCCGACTCTAATTCAACCTCTCCAAATGGAGACACATTTACCACTTTGAACGAGCCAAACCATTTAGATTTGAGTTTGCTCGGGAACGACTTGAGTCTTGAATTGAAAAGACAGACCAAGTCACCCGATTTGAACTCCCACTTAAAGATCTTCTTGTCATGGACAAACTTCATTCTTTCTTTGTACATGGTTGCACTCTCATAGGCATGGAAACAGAATTCTTCCATTTAGTTGAGTTGTGTCAATCTCAGATTAGCACCCTCGACCCAGTCAAGGTTCAACTTTTTCAAAGCCCATATGTCCTTGTGTTCCAGCTCCACGGGTAAATGATATGCCTTGACAAAGACTAACCGATATGGTGAAGTGCCAATAGGAGTCTTGAACGTTGTGCGATGGGCCCACAATGCATCATCTAGCTTTCTTGACCAGTCGGTCCTGTTTCCATTGACACTTTTGGCTAGAATGTTCTTAATATCCCTGTTGGAGACTTCAACTTGGCCACTCGACTGAGGATGATAAGGTGTGGCCACCTTGTGATTTACGCCATATCTCTCGAGTATCCCGGTGAAAGACTTGTTGTAGAAATGAGAGCCACCATCACTAAGAATGGATCTAGGAGTGCCAAACCGTGTGAATATGCTTTTATGCAAAAATGCGGTCACACTCCTCGCCTCATTGTTTGGCAGGGTGATTGCCTCAACCCACTTGGACACATAGTCCACTGCCACTAGGATATACTTCATGCCATAAGAGCTCACAAAGGGACCCATGAAATCGATCCCCCACAAGTCGAAGATTTCGACCTCCATCACAAAATTCATAGGCATATCATGCCTCTTAGAGATTGACTCTTTCCTTTGAAATTGATAACAAGCTTTGACCATTTGATTCGCGTCCTGGTAGATCGACGACCAATAATAGCCACACTCAAGTACCTTTGCTGACGTTCGATTTCCTCCATGATGACCTCCAACCGGCGAGTCATGGCATGCCTTGAGAATTGGCATAACCTCATCTTCCGGAATACACCGCCGAATGATGTTATCGTCACAAATGCGAAACAAGAAGGGATCCTCCCAATAGTATTGCCTACATTCCCGCAACAACTTCTTCTTTTGATAAGTCTCCAATCCATCGGGAGTAAGGTCGCTAACCAAATAGTTAGCAATATCGGCATACCAAGGGGCGGATGAATAAGACAATGACAATATGTGCTCATCTTGAAAAGCATCATTGATGTCGACATTCTCCTTTGGTCTTCCTTCTTCCTCAAGCCTAGACAAATGATCTGCAACTTGATTTTCTGTGCCCTTGCGATCCTTGACCTCAAAGTTGAATTCTTGCAATAAAAGGACCCATCGGATTAATCTTGGCTTGGCATACTTATTCTCCATAAGATAGCGAAGAGAAGCATGATCCGTGTAAACTACCACCTTGGACCCCAACAAATAGGCTCGAAATTTTTCAAAGGCATAGACAATGGCAAGAAGTTCCTGCGCAATCACAATATAATTTGTTTGAGCACCATTGAGAGTCTTGATTTATTAGTAGATAGGATGAAGAAATTTGTTATGCCATTGACCAAGCACCTCTCCAATAGCTACACCACTAGCGTCACACATGAGTTCGAATTGAAGTGACCAATCCGGTGTGACAATAATGGGTGTTGTGGTGAGCTTCTCTTTCAAGTCTTCAAAAGCTTTCAGGCACTTCTCATCAAACACAAATTTGGAATATTTTTCAAGGATCTTGCACATGGGATTTGCAATTTTTGAGAAGTCCTTGATAAAAAGCCTATAGAAGCCGGCGTGCCCCAAAAAGCTTCGGACACCTTTCACTGAAGTCGGTGGAGGAAGTTTTGAGATGATCTCAATTTTTGCTCGGTCAACCTCTATGCCATGTTTAGAAATTTTGTACCCTAATAAAATGCCCTCATCCACCATGAAGTGGAATTTCTCCCAATTTAGCACAACGTTTGTTTCATCGCACCTTTTTAGCATTTGCCTAAGGTTGTCGAGGAAATTCTCAAAAGAATCACCTACCACCGAGAAATCTTCCATGAACACTTCTAAGAAATCCTCCACCATGTCCGAGAATATATACATCATTCATATTTGGAACGTATCCGGAGTTTTGCATAACCCAAACGGCATCCGGCTAAAAGCAAAAGTCCCATTTGGGCATGTGAAAGTTGTTTTATCTTGATCCTCCAATGCAATGTTGATTTGGTTGTAGCCGGAATATCCATCAAGGAAGTAATAAAATGACCTTCCATCTAGCCGATCAAGCATTTGATCAATAAAAGGCATAGGGAAATGGTCTTTGCATGTGGCACTGTTAAGCTTCCGGTAATCCATACACACTCTCCACCCGGCAACAATCCTTGTTGGGATGAGCTCGTTCTTCTCATGTGGATCACCGTCATGCCTCCTTTCTTCGGGGCACATTGCACCAGGCTCACCCAAGAACTATCTGCGATGGGGTAGACCACCCTGGCATCCAACCACTTGATGATTTCCTTCTTTACCACCTCTTGCATCGATGGATTGAATCTCCTTTGGTGTTCCACACTAAGTTTGCTTCCTTGCTCCAATTGGATTTTGTGCTCATAAATTCCGGCGGGAATTCCTCGGATGTTTGCTATTGTCCATCCAATAGCTTGCCGGTGTTCCCGCAAGATATTCAACAAGTTACTTACATGCACATCATCCAACAAATAAGAAGCAATTACGGGTAAAGTATCATTGGATCCAAGAAATTTATACCTCAAATGTGGTGGAAGTGGCTTGAGCTCAAGTTGAGGTGGCTCAATGATTGAAGTCTTTGCGGGAGGAGTTACTCTATTCTCTAAGTCAAGGGAGAGCTTCTTCGGTGCATAATTGTAGGACCCACGTCCTTCTAAGGCATTCACGGCTTCCACATATCCCTCCATGTCTTCACCATCAAAGTTTACCAATATTGCCGCCAAGGCCTCACCGAGGCACTCTTCTTCCATCTTCATATCACTTGAATCCTCCATCTCATCAATAACCTCAATGACCGAGATCCATTCATATGCATTCGGCAACTTCATACCCTTACTAGCTTGGAAAGTGACCTCTTCATCATTAACTCGAAACTTTATTTCATTTCGTTCCGACTCCATCAACGCTCTTCCTGTAGCACGGAATGGCCTCCCCAATATGATAGAAATTTCCTTGTCTACCGCGCAATCGAAGATTACAAAGTCGGTCGGGAGAAGGAACTTTCCCACTTTCAGTATGACATCAACGACAATTCCCACGGGTCTCTTGATTGAACGGTCGGTCATTTGCAGCCTCATACTTGTAGGTCTTGGCAAACCCAATCCTGCTTGCTTGTAAATAGCAAGAGGCATCAAGTTAATGCTAGCCCCATTTTCACAAAGTGCCCTTGCAAAATATCTCAACTTAATAGTACATGGAATGTTGAATGCTCCCGGGTCTTCTTTCTTCTCGACGGTTGTTGTTGCAATAATAGAACTAACCCGGTGAGTCATACTCACTACTTCATTTTTTTTGGATTTCTTCTTAGTCATCAAGTCCTTTAAGTATTTGGAAAATCCCGGAATCTATTGGAAGGCTTCCAAGAATGGAATGTTCACCGACAATTGCTTTAGAATGTCATAATACTTTTTGAACTTGATATCATCTACCCTTCGAACAAGCCTTTGATGGAAAGGAGGAGTAGGTCGAGGAATTGGTGGTGGAGCCTTTGGGGCCTCCTTCACCTTTTCCTTTGACTCATCATGTCGTGCTTTTTGGACCTTCACCTCTTGGGGGAGCTTCTCACCTTCAACATCAACCGGCACTTCAACTCGTGCCTCAACTTCTTGCTCAAGCTCATCTACTTCAATCGCTTGTTCATTTTCACCTCGAAGTATTTTCCCGCTTCTCGTGGTAATGGACATGCAATGAGTAGATGGACCGCTCACATATTCCTTTAGGTTGGTAATTGTATCACTTGGGAGGGTACCTTTGAGCTTTGGATTTTGTTCCCTTGACAAGTCTCGCATTTGCATTTCAAGCTTTTGTATAGAGGCGGTATGTGACCCCACAAGTTCGGACATGTTTCTCATTGTAGCATCGCCTCTTTCTTGATTTTGCAAAATATTTTCAAGCATTCCTTCCAACTTGGACTCACTTGAAGAACCCTCCTTGTAGTTCGAGGATTTAGAATATTGCCCCCTTGGTGGAACATAGGGGTTGGAACTCCGGTTGGCATATTTGTTGTTGTTGTTGCTCCAACTTCCTTGACTCGACCCACCTTGATCATTTCGCCAATTTTTTTGGCCTTGGCCTTGCGGGTTTGGCCTCCATTGATTTTGTTGGAGATAAACACCGTGACAATTATGAACATAATTTGCTTCTTCGAACTCTTGATTTCCCATTGGTTGCATGTCTTCCACAACATTTACCTTCTTTGTCTGACTTTCCGCGAACATCTTAGTTAGCACATCAATTTTTGTAGCAAGACCGGCAATAACTTGGTCTCTCTCTTGGTTTTCTTTGATCATGTTGGTTAGAGAGGAAGTACTGTATGAAATTCCACCACTGGCATCTTCAGAGTGCCATGCTTGATTGTGTTTGGTCATCTTGTCTAGAATCTGTGTAGTCCTGGGGAACGTTTTGTCCATGAAAGATCCGTCTGCTGCATTTTTAGATATGGATTGGGGCAATGGCTCCAAACCCATGTAAAATTTATCCATCGAAATAGTATCTGTAAAACCATGGTTCGGTGACCTCACTAAGTACAACTTGAATCGGTCCCACGCCTCATGTAAGTGTACTCCAAGTAGTTGTTTGAAGAAGAAGATTTGATCTCTGAGCTCAAACTTCTTGCTCTGTGGAAACCATTTGGACAAGAAAGCTCGGACAAGTTCGGGCCAAGAAGTGATAGACTGAGGAGGTAGGTTTTGAATCCATTTCCTCGCCTCTCTTGTCAACGAGTATTTGAACACCCGCAGTCTCAGGGCATCATCTGTTACGTTGTTTTGTTTATGCTGGCGCACACACCCAAGAAATTCCTTAGATGTTGTGTTGGATCATCATCAGTGGAGTTTTTGATTAATCCTTCTGCCTTGAGCATCAGGATTAACCCGTGTTTCACTTTGAATGTATCAGCTTCAACCCGCGGAGGGAGAATGCCGTTGGTAGCATCAAGGTATTCCTCAATATCCGCGAAGGGATTTTTCTCCTCATCATAATCAGCCATTTATACCTATCAAAGCAAGCAAAGTGTGATGGAATAGAAAAGATGTAAAGTAAAGTGCACACTAGTTAGTAATTTCAAGACTGTATTCCTCGACAACGGCGCCAAAATTTGATACGCTCAAATTACACTTAAATAAATATTATAAAGCGGTCGATGTCAAATATAATAACCCAACTAGGTTGGGGTCGAATCCCACAGGGAATAAGCGTGAAAAGATTACGTGAATAGTGTGAAGCTTGACTTAACTGGTAATTCTATTCCGTTAGCTTAAACAATGAGTATTGTAATTGAGTGAAGTAGTAACAATTATGATTCTAGAAAGTTGTAAATAATTTAATTAACTAAACCAAGGTTGTGTCCCCTTTAATGAAATGTAATGCTATCGGTGTTAATGTAATATATTTCTAATGGAATGTCCTTGATATGCAAATGATCTCTAAATGACTATCCAATATTTTCCAATAGTTGGGTAGTATTTCCTCTTTATGATTTTTCCAAATATAAAAGAGTTTCAATTAAGAATAATCAATTAGTGCCAAATAAAATCAACTTATCCCTAAGTGATTCTATTAAACAAGGTTTATTGCCTTGAGTTTTTGATATTTACTTCTACCAAACCCTAACCCACTTTTCCAAGTAAAGAAAGAGTAAAATGACACTTGTTAATGTTTGCAACCACCAACAATAAATGAAGAATGAGAAATAAATATATTTCAACCAACCATTATACATATATTCAATGGTAAATAACCATTAACATTACACTCATTTAGGGTCCACAACCTTAGTATTTAAAACTAGCCACACATGCTAAAAAACAAAAAGATAACAATATTCAATATAATAATGATTACAAAAGTGCAAGATTCTTCACTCTAAAGCTTCCAGAAGATGGACTATTCAATGCCTTGTATTGTAGCCTCTTTTTCAGACAAGATCCCCCACAAAAAACCTAATAAATCTATTTATGGTGGGCTAAAAATCGGGGCCAAAATTGAACAAGAATACCCTTTTTAGACAAATTATGCGACTGCATATCTGTTGTAAAACAGGTATGCAGTCTGCATATCCTTCAAGTCCATCGCAGATCTCCCGAGTCCAGTTCCAGATGTCGATCACATAGCAGTTATGCGGTTCGCATATCAGTTATGCGATCGCATTTTCCATCGCAAACTTGTGAGCTCTGACCCTTCTGGAAGTCTGCGGTCTGTTATGCGGTCCGCAAACTTGTTATGCGGTCTCATAATGGACCGCATAACGTGTATTTGATTTGTCCATTTGAACTGCTTTACTTTTCAGTTTCCTCTCGTGGTTTGTGGTCCGCATGTGAGTTTTGCGGTCCGCATTTGAATTATGCGGCCCGCAATTTGTCTTCTTTTTGCTCTTTTGCAGCTTTTTGACTTAATTTCCATGCTTTCGGGTCTTCAAGCCTCATGTACTGCAAAATATCAAAACTTCATAAGATTTAATGAGCAAATGAATTTATAACGAGCTAAAAGCTAAGTAATTGGTATTAAATGTGCCAAAATTCTACGGCACATCACGCACCAAGGCTATCGGAATACAACTTTAATGTCGATGATGCCGCCATTGTATCAGCTATCGGGCGCATCAAAGATACAAAATGGCCTCGACCTCTACAGTCCGATCCGAACCAAAGGGATCCTAACCAGATGTGCAAATATCATGGCACTCGTGGTCACTGAATGGAAGATTGTCGACGCTGAGAGAGGAAGTAGCCCGTCTGTTCAACAATGGGAACCTTCGAGAATTCTTGGCATGTGAGACCACTAAAGGTGAAATAACGTTACAAGTAAACACCACCAGGACCATCCAGAAGACTAAATTTTATGTGATTGAAGGGGACATGAGGTACAATGCTTTATTCGGAAGGCCGTGGATACATAACATGAGGGTGGTTCCCTAAACACTACACCAAGCACTTAAATTCCCAACACCTGGCAGAGTCAAAATAATCTATGGTGAACAACCGGCTGAAAAGGAAATGTTCGCGGTCGAGGAGGTGATACCGACATCTACAGTTTCAACATCGAAGGGCCCAAAGCAAATGGTAAAAAGCAGGGTCAAATAGCCACTGATACCATCTTAGGCAGATTCGGACAAACAAAAGGAAGTCGAAGATGATGATTATGGGGTTCCTAGATCTTTTATAGCCCAAAATGATTCAGATGCCACTAAATCGACAGTCGAGGAGCTGGAACAAGTCATATTGCGAGAAAGATTGCCCGATCGAAAGGTATAACTGGGAACGAGGCTTAGCTCCGAGCTCAGGAAAAAACTCATTCAATTTCTTATAACTAATGAAGATCATTTTGCTTGGTCCCTCCTTGATGTGACAGGGATCCTGCCGGAGATAACCACTCACAAGCTAAGCCTAGACCCCAAGTTTCACCCGGTTAAACAGAAGATAAGACCCAAGTCCGAGATCAAGAATAATTTCATCAAAGATGAAGTATCTAAACTTCTTAAAATAGGGGTTCATTCGTGAGGTTAAATACCCGGATTGATTAGAAAACATAGTGGCAGTCCCTAAAAAGGGAATAAACTATGAATGTGTGTAGAATACAAAGATTTGAATAAGGCATTCCCCAAAGTCTCTTTTCCTTTGCCCAACATCGACCGTATGATCGATGCCACGGCCGGCCATGAGATCCTCAGTTTTCTCGACGCCTATTCCGGGTACAACCAAACACGGATAGACC
The DNA here is from genome assembly GCA_005239505.1 of Nicotiana paniculata. Lineage (NCBI taxonomy): Eukaryota > Viridiplantae > Streptophyta > Magnoliopsida > Solanales > Solanaceae > Nicotiana > Nicotiana paniculata. Next base: position 36,087 of record ML365303.1, read on the forward strand.
CAGGTGATCAGGAAAAAAACTTCTTTCATTACTAAAATGGCACATACTGTTATAACATAATGTCGTTTGGATTAAAAAAATGCCGGTGTCACATACCAACGCTTAGTAAATCGGATGTTCGAGGAAAAAATAGGGAAATCGATGGAAGTTTACAGTGACGACATTTTAGTTAAGTCCTTGCGAGCAGAGGACCATTTAAAACATTTGAAGGAAACCTTCAGCATACGAAGCAGTACAATATGAAGTTGAACCCGGAGAAATGTGCGTCTGGAGTTGGGTCGGGTAAGTTCCTTAATTTCATGGTATCCAATCCAGGAATCAAGATCAATCCCGATAAGATCAAATTCGTCGAAGATATCATGATCGTGGACAATGTAAAGGTCGTGTAGAGGTTAACCGGGCGCATAGCCGCCCTGAGGCGATTTACTTCGAGGTCGTCCGACAAGAGCCACCGATTATTCGCACTATTAAAGAATAAGAATAACTTCTCGTGGACCCCAGAATGCCAATGAGCTTTGGAGGAACTCAACAGGTACTTATCGAGCCTGTCGCTACTTCACACACCAAAGACAAACAAACAACTGTACTTGTACTTGGCGTTCTCGGAGATAGCGGTAAGTGGAGTCCTAGTTCGAGAAGAGAAAGGTACACAATTTCCAATTTACTATGTTAGTATGACCTTAGGTGAGGCCGAAACTAGGTACCTTTAGGAACTTCCTCGGGAATCTGGACCCTTTTCACGGATGGCGCCTCAAACGCAAAAGGGTTCGGACTTGGTATCGTACTAAAGCCACCAACAGGTAATATAATTAGACAATCTATTAAGACTATGAAATTGACTAACAATGAGGAAGAATGTGAGGCCATGATTGCAGGCCTTGAACTAGACAAGAGCTTGGGGGCAGAGGTGATCGAAGCCAAGTGCGACTCTCTCCTTGTGGTAAACCAATATAATGGAACATTCGAGGTCAGAGAAGAACGAATGCAAAGATAATGGAACATTCGGGATCAAAATAGCGAGGTCGATGCCCTCGCTAATTTAGGGTCGCCAGTCGAAGATGACGCGTTCAACTCGGGAGAAATCGTACAGCTTATGAGATCGGTGGTGGAAGAAGGCCACGCAGATATCAACTCGACGAGCCTAACTTGGGACTGGAGGAATAAGTATGTGGAATATCTCAGGACCGGTAAATTTCCCTTGCATCCAAAAAAGTCGAGGGCCTGCATACAAAGGCAGTCTGATTTAGCATGTCCGAAGACGGAACCCTATTCAGAAAAACACTCGATGGCCCACTTGCAATATGTATAGGGTTGGGGATATTAAGTATGTTTTGAGGGAAATCCACGAAGGTACCTGTGGAAATCATTCGGGCGCCGAATCGCTGGTTCGAAAAATAGTCAGAGTCGGTTACTACTAGATCAACATGGAAAAAGACGCAAAGGAGTTCGTTCGAAAAGGTGTTGGATGTCAAAGATACGCTCTGATGATTCATCAACCCGGGAAGCTGCTGCATTCGGTTCTGTTAAGTGGGGAATGGACATTGTTTTCCCCCTTCTGTGGGCACCTGGTAAGGCTCAATTTATATTATTTATGAATGACTATTTTTCTAAATGGGTGGAAGCCCAGGCGTACAAGAAGGTCAGGGAGGAGGTCATCGATTTGATTTGGGACCACATCAGATGCCGATTCAGAATGCAGGCTGAGATTGTATGCGATAATGGGAAACAATTCATCGGAAGCAAAGTGGCCAAATTCCTTGAAGACCGATCACAAGATCAAAAGGATCCTATCGACACCTTATCACTTTAGTTGGAATGGACAAGTTGAATCTACCAACAAAACTATACTCCAAAACCTTAAAAAGAGGTTAACCAACGCCAAAGGAAGATGGAAAGAAATACTACCCTAAGTCCTATGGGCATACCCTACAACCTCGAAGTCCAGTACCGGGGATACCCTATTTTCTTTGGTTTATGGTGCCGAAGCTTTGATATCGGTCTAGATCAAGAACCCAAGTATCAGATTCCGATATGCAACAAAGGAATTGAACGACGAAGCTATGAGTACGAACCTGGAGTTATTAGATGAAAGGCGCGAAGCCACCCTTGTTCGATTGGCCGCCCAAAAATAACGGATCAAAAGATATTACAATCAAAGGGCCAACCTTCAACACTTCAATATCGGGGAATTGGTACTAAGAAAGGTCACACAAGCACTCGAAACCCGAATGAAGGGAAATTGGGGACGAACTGGGAAGGACCCTAACAAATTATCGAGATCACCAAAAAATGATCCTACAAGCTCGGAACAATGAACGGCGAACAACTACCGAACAACTGGAATATAACTCACTTAAAGCGATATTACTGCTAAGGTACGTCCCCATTTTTTCTTTTATTTACATCTTAAACTAACACTTGTAGGTAACCAATAAGGGACAGTACAAAATTTTAGGTCTGAAAGCACACGTTGCACTTTTATTTCCTTGAACCGGTTTTGTCCAAAACGGGTTTTCCGGCAAGGTTTTTAACGAGGCAACAAGTAAATCGTGCTAACTTATAATCGATGACCGGCAACAAACCGATGACGATGATCACAACAACATTCGAGGCTGATCTTCGATCAACCCCGAACACTGGGGGGCGTTACCCTCTGATATCGACTTTAGCATGGAAAGAGACTTCAAGAGTGAAGAGTCTCGATTGATAGGATTAAATGTAAGGGCCAAATGGTTAAACGAACCATTCCCACATAGACTTCTCGAACCCTGACATGAAGCATGTACACATGTATTACTATTATGCACAAGAATAAAGAAAAGTCTCTTCCTTGCAAACATCTTATCCTTTAAAATTTGCATTTCTTAAGGAGTTCCCTACTTCCGATCCCCTAAAGGTAACGAGTCCAAGGGTCGCTTTAACCTGAGTACGAACAATCACTCTCTCTTTCGGGCACTTCATCCAAGAACAAACTCGGACAATCCAAACTATTAGACCTCGGGGGCATAAGACCTATTAGACAACCCCCAAATTTTAAAGGCCACGGCCTCCTCCATTCGGGGACTATTATATTAGGCAAGCCCGGATAACTCGGGAAAGCAAGACCACTAGGCGACACACGAACTAAAAGTCTACGACCATATTAACACGGCTCGGAGACGTCCAAGACCCGTAATAAAAATAAGGACTTCAAAAGGAAAATTTTTCATAACCGGTTCTAAAGGCTACCCTCGGCAAACTATAATCTAAATTACTTACTTTGGGAGAAAGTTTTCGGTAACACCGAACCCCCTAGATGCCTTAGAACAGAATAATGTAAAGGCAAGGTTTGTTTGAACCGTCGATCATAACCTAATTATTTCATGCTAAGGCATTTCGATCTTTGTGAATACAAATAATAATAAAGCAAAGGTAAAAATTCGAAAGCTGTCAAAGGGAAAGAAAGCCTTATATATTTATCCAAAATTCTTTTTATAAGGGCCAAATAGGCCCGATACAAAATTTTACAATGGCCAAACGGAAAAGAACAAAAGACAAAAATATCTAAAAGGACCCTAAGTGGCCTAGTCTTCGTCGGGGTCCGCATCATCACCTTCAGGGTCGTCGCCACCTTCGGACTCACCCGAATCTTACAGACCCCTCGAAATCTTCCTCTTCGGGATAAGCCTTCTTCCTGGCCTTGTCTTTGGATATCTTGGCATTTTCGATTTCAGCCAACAAGTCAAATCCCTGAGCATGAACTCCCTCGAGGGCCTCCCTTCGAGATTGCCACTTCATATGCTCCACCATATTTATCACTTGATCCTGAGCCGCCTCGGCATCATCCTTGTGCTGGGCTACCCTCTCATCGGCCTCGGCTTTGACCACGGCAACCTCTGACTTGGCCGCCTCAAGTTCCTTAGCCAAATTTTCTTGATCGGAGACCGCTGAGCTTAGCTGAGACTGGAGCTCTTCGATCTTCTTGTCCTGTACCAAGGCCTTTTCCTTTGCAGCCCGGAGCTAGAACTCAGCCAAAGCCAATTGTGTCTAGGCGGTCTCCTTTTCCGAGGCCAGGCGGTCCCTATTTTTCTTCCATTCTTCGACTTCAGCTTTCACCGTATCCACCTCCGCCTGGAGCTGCTCGACCTGGTCAAGTTTCTTTTGAACCTGCGGGTTCGGACCGTTAGACACTGTGTCTGACTCATCATCATTAACTTCAAATACTCGTCTTACCTGCTCGACCAGGTTGGCATGCTCCTTCCAAGCAACTTCTAGTTCAGCCTGGAGTTTCTCACTAAGAAGCTTGTAAGCATCTCCCTTCCCAGTAAGCTCCCGAGTCTCGGCCTCGTGTTGGTCTAACTCTTCCCAATATCGGAGAAAAATTTCGTGATCAATCACCAAGGCCTGCAAACACAAAGAAAGATGTTACGATTGTTTGCAACTTAATATAAGTACATAATAAAAAGGCATTCGAAGTTATCTGATTCAACGCCTATTGAGCTTCGTTGAACAGGCAGGGCGCTTCCACCTCGTCTATCTTGGCTTGATCCTCTTCGGTCACCAGGCATCGAAGATAGCTGGCAACCCCCATGGGGGCAGAGAGAACACGGGCATCCTCCGGGATAGACATAATGATTGACCGCTTCCGGTCAGGATCTGCACTCGGAGCTGGGAACAGGTCTATTAATCTCGAACTCGAAGAAGGTCTGCTGGCTCCCGAAGATGATATCTTCTTTGGCACCGATAAGTCACCTAACCCGGTGACGTCTTCTAGGGCGGTAGAATCTAAGCCATCAAAGAAATTGTTGAAAGAATCTGCCACCCCTTGAGGCCCCTCATTTTGGCGTCCTTTCAGCATCTGGGCCTCGTTTATCATGGAGTCGGTAAATGAAGGTGACCCGGAGAGATCTATCACCCCAAGTGCATCCTTCGGGGCATTTCCCTATGCCCGAGAAGTATCTGTCGTGGTCTCCTTGTCGACCTCCCAGCTCGGGGCAAAACGGCATCATCCCTCCCTGGTATGGAGGCCTCGGCCACTGCCCCCTCATCGACCACCCTGGTTTGAGGTAGTTCGATACCGTTTCTCATGCGGGCCATAAGCTCGGAAGATTCTTCTTCTTATTCTTCTTCTTATTCAGACTCATCCCTCAGTCAATTGAGTGATCCGATGGGACCTCCCGAGCGCTGGTACTTTCCTTCGATTTACGCACCAGCCTCTTTTCGGTTTTTTCTTCTCCGAGTTCAGAGAAATCGGAGCCCTTTCTTTTCTTCTCTTTATCCTTCCTCGGGGCAGATGGTTTGGGGAGGATGACTTCATCACCGAACAAAGGCCTCATTTCAACATCTTTGAAATACCTGCAATGAAAGGAAAAGTGAGAACGAGTGCAGCAAGAAAACTAAGTGTTATTCACTCAGCAGAGGAATCTCACCGTGGGAACGGGCCTCCAACCGGCCCTTCGAAAGTTTACGCCATGCGCGCTCGGAATAGGACTTCTGTGACACGATGCCCTCGACCCACTCCTTGAGTTGAGGAGCTGCATTCGGCATCCCAGCAGCAGCTGCACCACAAAAAATTGATAAGAAGGGAGGCAAAGGAAAAATGATAAACAAAATCTTAAAGGCAAGGTTATACTTACGTTTCATGTTCCATTTCTCAGGAAATGGCATGTCCTCAGCCGGGATTAAATCAGAGGCCTTCACTCGAACGAATCAGCCCAACCAGCCTTGATATCGATCTTTATCGATGCTCGAGAATGGAGCCTTACTGGCCCAATGGGCAAGTTTTATTAATTCCCCTCGATAGAGTCGGGGACTATACAGACGCATGAGGTGATCGATGGTGAAGGGACAACCCTCGATTCATTTACGAAGAAGCGGAGGAGAATCACTATCCTCTAGAAAGGGGGATGAATTTGACAGAGGGTCACCTCGTACCTCTTACAGAAGGCGATGATGACCGGAACCAAGGGGACCAACGTGAAGGGATAAGTATAAACACTTAAAAAAAACTCCACGTGAGTAGTGATCGCTTCCTCGGGCGTAGGCACCACCACGTGCTTACCAACCCAGTTGCAATCCTTCTTGACCTTGGAGAGGAAGCTATCAGTGACCAAGCATATATATCTCGAGACTGGCTTGCACCGACCCGGTGCCGAGGAGGTTTTATCGACCTTGAAATCAGCACCGATCGGGCACCCCGCAGGATTGAACATCTTTAAGGGGGCTCCGGTGTCGTTTCCTCAGTAGCAGCAGACGAAACATTTTCCTCTTTAACAGGTCGCGAGGTAGAAGGGGTTTCTTTTTGGGGAACGGACTTTGAGGTCTTCGCCATTTTTTTGAAAGTTAAGGGAAAAGAGAAAGTTAAAAGAATATGCTTGATGATTTGGGGTAAAGAACATAAGTTCTTATAAAGTGATTTCAAAGTAATCCGAAAATTAATGTTTGAATATTGAAATTTCTAAGGTACGAGGGCAGAATGTTTGAAAGTAAAGTTTGAATGAGCTAATGAGGGGTATTTATAGTTTCTCAGCAACTATTCATTTCTGGGAATGGTCGACCGGCAACTGACAGGCATTTAATGCCATTAAGACTTGACTGACAAAATGTTTTGACTGTTTTGTCGTTTATTTCACAAAGTATCGAGATCGAGATCGGAAGTTCATGTCATTTATCGTCGTCTAATCTCCGAAAATGAGGGTACTATCTGTATACGATCGAAATCGATCCCCACTACAACTTGGTATATTTGGCTTATAACGTGGCAACCACGGACTGGAGATTGACCTCGAGTCTCATCGAGATAGAACTTGAGGTCGGAAGACCTACCTTCGAGGATTGTTGAGTCCGGTATCGACCTTATCCTCGAGCGAGCTTGGAAATAACAAAAGAAAGACTGAAATATCCGCGATCGGGTGGATATTACGGCAGAAGTCTCGACGCATATCGGCAAGGAACCGACAATTAGCAAATCAAGATATTTTTTCCTAGAATAAGACTCCTCTACTATATAAAGGGGGGTCTAATAATTCATTTAACACATTGTAACACGCTACCCAAAGAAATACATTGTTATTTCCAGTTCTTTTTATCTTATCATTCTGTTCCGGCATCGATTGAAGCATCTTTTACTCGTGGGTGACCAACCTTCAAGGCCAAGATTGATCAACTTGTGTGGTTTGCATTTACTTTTTTTTTAATCATTAATTTATATATTAATCTGATTTCTCATTTTGTATCAAGTTAGACCACGTATCCTTAAAACCACGTATAAATTCAATTGTTATTCGATTTTGAGGATAAACAATGATATACAGCTTGATGCGTTGGTTACTGGTAAGAATGCAGGGTGTGATACGTTGGTTAGATGCATGTAATAGGTTTGAACCTTGAGGGGCGCCCATTATCCACTGAGCTTTACACTATGCATTAGTGGGCCTCATAAATTTCTCAGTTATCAAAAAAAAATACTTAATCTTACTATATACTGTTCAGAGTAAGTCTGAATTACAGAGTTGAAAGCTCCAAACATAAATTAGGTTTAGAAATGAAGCAGTCATTATCTAGAGATGATCAAAATGAGATTTAGAGCTCAAATGCTACTTTTACGGTGCATCACAGTCTAAAGTCATTAATTTTAAAATAACAAAATAATTTGTTTATTTTAATTCCATCTCCTATTTAATGAAAATAAAAATACGAGATGAGATTAGGGGTGTTCAAACCGAACCGAAAACGGCACCAAACCGAAAAAACAAACCAAACCGATTAAGAAATCTGACTAGGTTTGGTTTGACTTGGTTTGGTATTGAGTAAACAAGCCCAAATAATTGTTAGACGACTAAGAAAATAAATATCATGTGTTACTAAAAATATTCTCCCATTAAAACATTTTAAATATTAATAGATCTTATGTTTGTTAATTTTTTTAATATTTATTAAACATATATTCACTTATCAAAACGTTATCTATAACTTTAACAAAGTAACATTGGAATAATATTCATGTAAGAAAAATAATCGAAAACCCGAAAAAGCCGACAAAATCGAACCAATCCAAACCGATATAGTTGGTTTGGTTTGATTTTAATAAAAACCGAACCAATCCGGTCCATGTATACTCCTATATGAGACCGTACATAAATTAAACATCATGAAGTGACAATTTTACTGACATATAGTATATTTATTGATTTTTTTTTATTACTCTCCTGGAGTTATTTTCCTTTGATGACTCAAACTCACAATCCTAAAGTTATAAGCAGGGGGTGCTGGCCATTTGAGCAACCCCTCTTGTAATATATTTATTGATTTGATATGAATGACGAGTTGAATACATTTTTTCTCGATTTTTAGCACTATGAGAAATTGAGTTCGACTCTCAAGTAATCTTTCAGAATATTTTTTTTGTTGTTGTTGTAGTCAATATTAATGATAATTTTTATTTTAACGTATTCTTTGCGAGCAACGATTTGCAAGTAAAATACTAGCAACCATTAATCGAGACATATGCTTTTCAGGCGTAGATTCCATTGAAAAATGAGTAAATAAATAGTTTGGTTTTACCTTTTGAGTAGGATTCCAACTAATTATGTTTTTTTTAAATCTCATTTAAAAATGATGAGATCTTGTTTTTTGAAACACATGGTCCTACAAATACCGTCTTCATCAATATATGTTGGTTTCTTTCATTTTCTTCCTGATCCTTCTCTCATTAAATTATTGTACGTCATCGTCGATCGAGTTATTTTTTCATTACCTCTTGATTCCATTTGTATGAAGTAATATTATTTAATGAATTAAATAATTTTATTTTAATATTATGTTTTAAATGGTTTTGAAACTTTTACAATTCTTTGACAGGATATGATGTTGCTTTAATTTACCAAGAATATGACCCTTGACATAAAGGTTGTCGAAAATTATGTTAGAAGGCTAGTAGGTAATCGAAAGTGTTTCTTTCTGATGCCAATTATATTAGTGTTAATCTTATATTCTATTATTGTTAGACTTCTATTATTATATATTATTCCTTTCTCTTCATTATCTTATTATATTGTTGTTGTTATTTTCTTGTTACTATTGCTTTCTTTTCATCTTACCTTGAGTCTAGGGTCTATCGACAATAATCTCTCTACCTTTTAAGTAGGGATAGGGTCTGCGTATACACTATCATTCCAGAGGTGGACCCAAGATTTTTATGCGACATGGGCACATTATTCTACTCAACCAGTGTCCCCTAAACGTTGTTAGTGTTCAGGTGCCAAATATTTCAAATTAACCATTTTCAAGGTTGTATACAGCTAAAATCAGAGAGGCCGATTTTATGATCATTACGACATTCAAAAGGCTTGAAGCCGTTCGAGTTTTGGTATCGAGGAGGCATATCGAGGATTATCGACCTCGTGACGGTGAAAATCAAAGACCATCATAAAAAATCGAGAAACTCCCAAAAGGCACGTGGTTAAAGCTGACCAAGTCCATAAGATAGGATAAGCCCGTACCGTGACATTAAATAGATGTACCAGCCATCTCTCTTTGTAATAATTATGCATGTACTATGTTGGGATTCCCTCTCTTACATAAAGCAGACCCTTTTCATTTTGTAACACATATGATATTCAATACAAGAACAAGAACATTCTCTGCTCCTTAACTCAAACATTCTCTACAACTGCTCTATTAATTTATTGTCTTTCATTTATTGTGTTCATTAATTGTTCTTCATTTATTACTCTTTATTGATCTTAAAGAGGCCATTTTCGAGGCCTTCAATACTGTTGTACCATCTTCGATCACCCCCTGTCGAGCTCTCGAGCTCGACCTAGAGACCCACTTCGGCCAAGCTCGAGACTCTGTCTCTCATCTGCTCGGTTTGCACAATCTCATTATCATCCGCGCTTATCTCATTTTCTTACCTCCCACTTAGAAACTATTGCCTAAAAACTGGTATTAAAATAGATCACATATTTTTAGAACCACAAAATCAAGTATAATTGTAATTACCATTTTCAAGGTAAACAGTTTGGCCACCACTGTGAGGCTAAAAATAATAGTGATTGTTTTAGTGCTGGTTTTATAAAAGCACAAGTTAATCTTTACACTTTTTCTTGTCCAAGAATCTTCAATTTCAGGTCAGAAAATGTCTAACTCAGTGAATGCACACGAAAACAACGGTCCTGAGGATAATGGGGAGAACGGCGCAGCTGCTTCAGGTGTCGGTGTACCACCGCAAAACCCTGAGGGGACACCAGTGCAAATTCCCGTCGATGAAGGCTCACACAATACTCAACATGTCAATGTAAGATCTCATACAGACGAGAGTGTGCGCGATGGAGACCAGTATGAAGCGCAAAGATCCCCCGCTCAAAGGAAGGGGAAGTTAACCTCCATGTCATTTTTGAGATGTTGCAAGCACAACAGGTGGCTATTGCTCAACTACAAATCCATCAGAGAACTCCAAACACAGCACCGCCAGAAGCTGCTCCTCGAGTTGAACAAGCACCAGAAAGGTTGAGCAATAATGGGTCAGCAGCCGACCCCGCTATTATGAAGATGCTCGAAGACCTCACAAAGAGGATTGAATCAGGCGAAAAGAAGATAGAAGCTAACGACGAAAAGGTGGAAACCTATAACTCGAGGGTTGATCAGATCCTAGGCACACCCCTGATTCTTAAGGGTGTAGATTCAAAAAAATTCGTGCAAAAGCCATTTCCATCAAGTGCGGCTCCGACGCCCATCCCGAAGAAATTCAGAATGCCCGATCTCCCGAAGTACAACGGGACCTCGAACTCTAATGAGCACATTACTGCTTACACTTGTGTTGTCAAAGGGAACGACCTAAGAGATGACGAGATTGAATCCGTCTTATTGAAAAAAATTGGAGAAACAATATCCAAAGGGGCCATGATGTGGTATCATAACCTGCCCCCGAACTCGATAGATTCGTTTTCCATGATGGCAGACTCTTTTGTGAAGGCACATGCGGGTGCCATCAAAGTCGCGATGAGGAAGTCTGACGTCCTCAAAATCAAACAAAGAGAAAATGATATGCCAAGGGAGTTCGTTTCCTACTTCCAACTGGAACGTATGGAATTACCTCCGGTCTCCGACGATTGGGCAGTACGAGCCTTCGCTCAGGGCTTAAATGAACGACGCTCGATAGCTTCAAAGCAGCTGAAGCAAAACTTAATCGAGTATCCCTCCATAGTTTGGGCGGATGTACACAACAGGTATCCATCAAAGATCAGAGTCTAGGACGACCAATTGGAAGCCCCCTCGGGCTCGGTGTATCCCAGCAGGCTCTTAGCAAAGGAATCGAGGCTCCCAGAAAGAGAACCGAGGCCAAGAAAAGAAAGGTATGAACCGTATATAGAAAATTGGAGAAATATCCCGAGGCATAACATACCTCGAGGTGACCAAAGGATAGATCGAGGCCAAAATCCTCGGGGACTCTTGAACAAAGGAGGGTTCGACAGGCACGCAGGGACGATAGAGGCACCCCGGCTATCTGAATACAACTTCAACATCGACGTTTCAGACATCGTATCGGCCATAAGTAAAATCAGGGACACCAGGTGGCCAAGACCCGTGCTATCAGATCCTTCGCAGAGGAACGCTAACTTGTATGCTAATATCACGGTACCAACAGTCATAGGACCGAGGATTGCAGACAGCTTTGAGAAGAGATGGCACAACTGATTAGCAAAGGGCACCTTCGAGAGTTCCTCAGCGACCGAGCTAAAAACCAATTTCGGGAAAGATAGGCGAACAAGAAAAATGAAACATAAGAACCACGGCATGTCATCCACATGATTATTGGTGGAGTCGACGTCCCTCAGGGACCTATTTTCAAGCAAACAACAATATCCATCACCAGAGAAAAGCAAACTCGGAGCTACATACCTGAAGACGCTCTTTCATTCAGCGAAGAGGACATCGAGACCTTGTCTCAACCTCACAATGACGCACTAGTAATTTATTTTCTTTTGAATAAATTTCAAGTTAAACGTGTGCTCGTCGATCCAGGTAGCTCGGCCAACATAATTAGGTCGAGGGTGGTAGAGCAACTCGGATTGCTCGATCAAATTGTGCCTGGCTCTCGAGTCCTCAACGGATTCAACATGGCGAGCGAGACAACAAAAGGGGAAGTCATCCTCCTAGTCAATATGGCCGGTACAATTCAACATACCAAGTTTCATGTCATCGAAGGTGACATAAGATACAATGCATTGCTTGGAAGGCCATGGATTCACAGTATGAGGGCGGTGCCGTCAACCCTTCATCAAATGATGAAGTTTCCTACGAAGGATGGAGTAAAAATAGGGTACGGAGTGCAGCACGCAGCAAAAGAAATGTTTGTAGTGCACGATGTGGCACTGACACCTTCCACATCGAAGGAGCCAAAAAACAAGCAAACAGCTAGGTAGCAATCATAAACTACATCCTCGGATGAACGAATAAAGGACCGTGCCGCATCCTCGAAACGAATAACCAAAGCATATCGAGGCTTGAACGTCACCACAACTAAGTTACAATCCTCTCCCTTTTTCCTTCACATTTTACACTAACCTATTTGTAGGTGTTCGATTGAAAGGAATCAAAGCACCCTCCAACTCGAAGGCCTTAGGTTTTAAAGCATGCGTTGCGCTCTTTTTCCCTCACATCGAATTTTGTCCCAAATGTGTTTTACCGACGAGGTTTTTAACGAGGCAACATCCATATTCCACCTAAGGAGAAACTCAACAAGCATTCAAGGCTTCTCTTCAATCAGCCTCAAATACTGAGGGGCGTCCCCCTGGGAGATCACCTCCTCGAAGAAACTAAAATGAGCCAAAGAGGGTCTCGACAGGAGAACAATGTATAGGACCAAAAGGTCGAATGAACCGTGTCCACATAGAATAATCAAACCCTTGATGGTGAAAAATGTACGCTTGTTCCAATTAATCGGAGGAGAATATTTTATCATAAAAACACTTCGTGCGTCAAAGAAGTTTGTTATTTTCACAAGAAACGGACCTAAGGCCAGAAAATTCCCAAACATTCGAGGACTGACACCAAAAACTCGAAGCCATAAGACCTTAGGGTCGGTAACATCGAGCTCATAAACCCTCCACGAGGAACCAATATAAGCCCTCCATGAGGCAATATCGCATATGTAAGCCCTCAACGAGGAAACATCAAAATTGTAAGACCTTAAAAAAGGCATAACCCCGACTCAGGGACTATCCTCGACAGTCGAGTCATCAAGAACTCGAAGCCATAAGACCTCAGGGCCGGCAACTTCGAGCTCATAAGCCCTCCACGAGGCAATATCACCGATATAATCCCTCAATGAGGCAATTTCAACGACATAAGCCCTCCATGAGGCAATATCAACTCTGACTCAGGGACTGTCCTCGACAGTCGGCTCACAGCCGTAAGACCTCAGTGCTGGAAACTTCAAACTCATAAGCCCTCAATGAGGCGCTAATATAAGCCCTCCATGAGGCAATATCAACTCTGACTCAGGGACTGTCCTCGACAGTCGGCTCACAGCCGTAAGACCTCAGTGCTGGAAACTTCAAACTCATAAGCCCTCAATGAGGCGCTAATATAAGCCCTCCATGAGGCAATATCAACTCTGACTCAGGGACTGTCCTCGACAGTCGGCTCACAGCCGTAAGACCTCAGTGCTGGAAACTTCAAACTCATAAGCCCTCAATGAGGCGCCAATATAAGCCCTCCATGAGGAAATATCAAAACTATAAGACCTCAAGCAAGGTATTTACTAACTTGTAAGACCTTAAAAAGGCATAATCCCGATGTCAAAGTCAAGGCTATATATCAAACTTGTGAGACCTCTAAAAAGGCATACCCTCGATATAAACTTTGAGGCTATCTCACTCGGGGACTAAAGGCTACGGCCAAATACGATGACCACCGTCATAAGGCTCCGTCCAAACTAACGCAACTCGGAGACGTTCGACTGTCGCCATAAAATCAGAGGCCTTCAATTACTTCGAAAAAACCTCAAAAAGAACCCAAGGTCGTACCGACCTAACGCGTAAGAGCCCAAGTCGCCAGCTACACTAAAGATCGTACCGACCTAACGCGTAAGAGCCCAAGTCGCCAGCTACATTAAAGGTCGTACCGACGTAACGCGTAAGAGCCCAAGTCGCCAGCTACACCAAAGGTCGTAACGACCTAACGCGTAAGAGCCCAAGTCACCAGTTGCATTAAAGGTCGTACCGACCCAAAGAGCCTCAGGGCCGATTTATAAACCTAAGGGTCTATGAGCTCGAGTCGAAACCCGACTCGGATACTGAGCCCTAAATGGTTAACTAAAGCACCTCAGGGCCAAATGCGTAAGAGCCCAAGTATCCAGTTACACTAAAGGTCGTACCGGCCTAACGCATAAGAGCCCAAGTCGCCAGCTGCATTAAAGGTCGTACCGACCCAAAGAGCCTCAGGGCCAATTAAAAAACATAAGGGTCGATGAGCTCGAGTCGAAACCCGACTCGGATACTAAGTCCTAAACGGTTAACTAAAGCGCCTCAGGGCCAAATGCGTACGAGCCCAAGTTACCAGCTACATCAAAGATCGTACCGACCCAATGTGTAAGAGCTCACGGGTCAGCCTAACAAAGCTTCATGCCCAATTTATTACCCCGTGGGTTTCATTTCGAAATCCAATTCATCGGGCTAATTATCGACAAGCAAAATAGAAATACCAAAGAATTATATATATATATATATATATATGTATGTATGTATGTATGTATTACAAATATACATTTACAACGCTCCCATAGGAGTTTTATACAAAGAATAAGGAAGGAAAATCTAAGTCCACTCTCGGGACCAGCTCCTTCGATGGCCCCTCGGACCAACTCCCACGGTGGACTTCAAATATCAGCATCGGCTCAAGATGAAAGGAAAAATTTGGCATCAATCTCATCCGCCTCGGCCTGCTTTATCTCTTACGAGAGGTTAAAACCCCTAGCATGAATCTCTTCAAGGGTCTCCTTCTGAGACCTGCACCGGGCATACTCATTGCCCCTCCTCTCTCTGTCAAAGGCGCCCCTCATCTCGGCCCGAGCATCAGCAACATCTTTCAAATAAACGGCCACCTTTTTATCGGCTTTCGCTCGAACTTCCTCAGTTTTAGCTTTGGGCGTCCACGACATCGGCCTTCATATTCAAAAGATCAGTCTCGAGCTTGACAATCCTACTCGCCTGAATCGAGATAATTTCTCGAGCATTACGAAGTTGTACCTCGAGGACAGAGGCCTTGGCCAAGGCATTCCTTTGGGCCACAACATGAACGCCTATTTGCGTCTTCAACGCATCACATTCAGAATTTTCTTGCCCCGACTTCGCCCCAAAGGCGTTCCAACGCTTCCAGTTTTCTCTGCAGCTGAAGCGCTGAAACATTAGTTCTCAAAAACTAGAAAGTTAGCTGTACTCCTTTAGGATTAGGGTTACCTGATGCTCGAGATTGCCTTCGTAGTTTCGAATTTGATGCATCTTCGATCGAAGATGTATCAACTCTCTCATTTTCTTATTGCAAAAAAGTCTGAGAGATTTCTCCTTGCCCAAAGCTTCCTGCAGCTTGGTCTCGCAATGAAGCAGCTCGAACTTGAGCTTATCAAAGTCCTATGAAAAATAAGCTTCAGTTCAAAGGATGAAAGTACATAGCTGAAAACCCAACAAAATTAGCCAAAACTCACCATGGAGCAGAGCCGCTGAGCCTCCTCAAAACTTGAGCGTGCTTCTACTGACCTGGTCCCATCGACCCTAGTTGAACCGCTCTCAAAGGGGATATGATCGCTCGAGATCCACTTGATTTAGCTAGCCCCTGACCCCGAGCGTCCCTCGAAGTACCTTCGGGGGAGGAAACAGATGATGGTGAAAGAATCTTGCTATTTCCCTCTCGTGGAACCTCTCCATCGAGGCTAGAGTTCCCAGGGCCAACATGATCGAAAACCTCGGGAGGGCCCCTGGTTCGAGCCATAGATAAAGAACCACCCTCCCGAGGAGAGCTGATATCCACAAAATAACCAACACATATGAAGTCCTCTTTAGCGACGGCATCTCCTTTGTGTCTCTGGGCAGGACCCGCCTCGTTGAGAATGTCCTCGTCCATCGAGGAACTTTTCTGCTTATTATCCTCCCTCAGCTCCAAAGCTGACGGCCCTTCCCTCTCCTCGAAGGGGCACGGTCTCATCTCCGAGAATCCACCAACACCTGCGGGAGCAGAGTTAATACGCATAAAAGGAAGCATTCCTTAAAAGGCAATCACATGGCTCATACTGTGGTTCTTTGCTTCACATCTGCTCTTCGACAGATCTTGCCACTTACGTTCATCATAGGACGATGAAGCTGCCAGCCTCCGAGTCCAGTTCGCAAGATCGGGGATCTTTTCCGGCATCCACGAGACCGTTGAGAAAGAGAAAAAAAAACATTGCAAATTGAAAAATAAAACTAGGAGATTATTTTTGTTGTTTTTCAAATGTTATAAAAAGCCTAGGGCTATGACCTTCACCTAGGTGTTTTCCTAATGGAATATAAACTTTAAAGCTTGTTTATTGGTCGGAGTGTATTATATCTATCAATACTCAATTACCCACTTAATACCTCTCGATCAGAGAGTGATTTTTCCCAATTTGGCTTTCTCAAGTCCAAATGGATATTGAACAAAATAGTTGATAAAAACTCAAGTCAGGTTATTACTATCTCTAGGTTTAACCCTTTAATTGGGCCTATCAATCTCTCGATTGACCCAATTTCTTGTTAGCCAAGTTTTCCTAGACTAAGTCTCTCTTTATCAAGTAGAGACCAAGTCAAAAAGGCATGAACTCATGTTTGCAACCATTAAATTAAACACCGATTAAGTTTACACACTAGGGTTGGGTCACAACCCTAGTGAAAATCTAGCTACTCATGCTTGAAATGGAAGATATAGAAGAAGAAATGGTAATTAAACTCATATAACTAATTAAAATGATAAAATCTATGTTCAAATAGCTCAAAATATGAAAAACTACTAAAAAGAGTAAAAAGAAACGGCTACTGTAGCAACTGATGTCAAAGGTTAACCTAAAAATGTGAAGCTCGTCTATTTATACAAGGCTGGAAATTTCGGACAAACATTCCTTTTGGGAGGTTCTGCGTCCGCACAATTCCATGTGCGGTCCGCACTTTTCTTCAGCTTGACAGGATTGGAAGTCTACGGCCGCATAATTCTGGTCTGCGGCCGTAATGCACTCTTTTTGCGGTCCGCACTTTTACATGTGCATTTGCACCTTGCTCTTCTGCGGTCCGCACTTTTACATTTGCGACTACATAGCTGTTCTTCTGCAGCCGCACAATTCTTGTGCGGTCCGCACTTCTAGGGGACTTGAAATGCATATTCTCTGAACTTTGCTCCTGTCCCAGCTTTTGAGGCCGCACATATGTGTGCGGACCGCACTTTGCACAAATCTCTTATGGCTTTTCCTTCATAACATGCGGCCGCAGATGGTATTCTATGGTCCGCACTTCTGAGCTTTTGTGCCTTTTATGTCTTTGAGTTCAGATTACTCCTTCTTGAGTTGGATTTCATCTCGGGATTTCATCTTCCAATATTCCTGCAATGAAGCACATTTCATCAATTTTCGGAAACACAATTAAACGCTTTTGGACTAAAACAAAAGCTAAAAGGCTATAATAAGTAGTCAAAATCCCCACTTATCACCAGGCCACCGCGTACAACGCTACTATAGGAAGACCATGGATACATCCCATGGGAGACATCCCCTCCAGCCTATACCAAGTAATCAAATTCCCAACACCCTTGGGGATATTCAGTATACGCGGAGAACATCGTACATCCCGGGAGTGCTACCGCATTGCCTTAGACAGCACAACAACCTAACAGAAAAAAGACAAGGAAAAAGAGGCATAACAATCAATAGTGTCAGGGTCAACACAAGAAGAGATCAGGGACGTCATCATGGATCCCGAGATGGTCGAGGCTGCGAACTCAACCATAGAGGACCTTGACCTCGTTCAATTAGACCCCAATGACTGCAACAAAAAGTCTTACATCGTCTGTGAACTCCGAGAACTAGGTAAATTCAATCAATTCTTAATAACTGATGCAGATTTGTTTGCCTTCAGTCATGCAGATATGACGGGCATCCCCAAGGAGATCGCCACCCACAAATTAAACATCGACCCGTTCTACACCAGAGTAAGGAAAGTCAGACGTAAATTCAATCCCGCCATCAACGATGTTGTCCGTAAGGAGATGAAGAAACTATTAGAAAATGGTTCCATGGGGGAGTCCAAGTACCCCAATTGGATCGCCAACGTAGTGGTGGTCAAAAAGAAAAATGGGAAATGGCGGATGTGCATGGATTTCACGGACTTGAACAAAGCGTGTCCAAAGGATTCATTCTCATTACCACACATCGACCAACTCATCGACGCAACAGCTGGGCACGAGTTATTGAGCTTCTTGGACGCGTACTCAGGCAATAACCAGATACTCATGGAAGAATAGGAC
>ML365304.1:0-91736 GCA_005239505.1 Nicotiana paniculata
CCCCATTTGAACCCTAAGTCTAACACCCCCTATCCGTCTCTCTCCTTCCTCTCTCTAAAGACCCGCCGGTCTCGACCATCTGCTGCCCTAGCTCCACCATTCCTCCACCAATCAATCCCAATTTTTTACCAGTTGATCCTTGTCCTCCCCTCAACCCCGTCCTGTTGTTAGCTTCTTCAGAAAACATCCCAAATTCTTTCAATTTCATATCTGAAAACAGAAACCCTAGCTTTCCCCTACCCATCGACTTGAAGACATTTAATAGCTCCTACCTACATGGATCGATAGCTCTCGTTGAGGGCTATTGATTCATGTGGGTTGAAGTTATTTTCAAACCCCGTCAGAGTCCGGTAAGGTTCGACGACATCCATTTTTCCGGCCAAACCCTTTAGCGGGTATTTCCTTTTCCCTTTTTATATTTACTGTTTATTTTTCTTTCTCTTTGCTGATAGTATGAAACCATGAACATGTTCATCACTATTTTGGCATCACTAATTTGATTCGGGTCCAAACACACTGTATAATAATTATGCTTAGTTAGCGTGCATTTAGTAATATACATGATTTGCTTTAGGTTATTTTTTATCACCATTTTTATGTGCATATATGACTTTTTCTGCCTTTGTTCTTCCTTGTTTGTTTCATTTTTCTTTGACTCGTCCAGATTTTGATCCTTGTTATCACGCACATGCCGGTTAGTTTAACATTTTAGAATGAAAATCGTTTGTTAGAGTTAGTTGTCCTATTAATTAGTTTTTTATCCTTTAATAATAGTTTGTTAATTAATTATCGATCAATTATGATTCCCTTTTGATTGCGCTTGAATTATTTGACTCTTTTCCTTAATCCGTTTGTGATTGTCAAACTAATTTGTTAGCTCGTCTATTCTGATTTTAGCCTATGTATCTCAGTGTCGGTCATTTCTTGAGATCACTTGATTAAGTAAAGAATAATTGGGGGACTGATTTGGTTAAGCTAATGAAAGAACTAGTCAAATTTAGGTTGAATTAAACCTAAAATCAGTGAATCTAAGTTTAAAAGACTAAATTGACAGACTTAACCTAATTAACAAGTCATTAAAACAAAAATTAGTACCTAATAGTGAAATTAACCTAAACTTAGGTAACTAGTGAGTATGGTTAGAAACCAAATCTAGGAACCTAATCAATTAACCAACTAACCTAATCCTAGTTAAGAGTACCTACTAGTCTTAATTAACTAGAGAGCCTAACTAGGGTTAATTAACTAGGGATAATAATGACCCAAGCAAGTTAACCATGATTACCCAATGGTAAATTCAGGGACTCCAAGGGTACAGCAGGTAATGTAAATTTAGGAAATCAGATTTTAAGGGTAAAAGAGTATTTTAAGGGTTGGAAAATTCTGGAATAAGGGCATCTGTCCCAAAAGATGAGGTTGACAGCTGCCCTATATACTATTTCAGCTCATTAGACAGGGAATATGCTAGATATATCCCATCCCCAAGTCCCTTATAAATAGCCCCATTTTCCACATTAGAAGGATCCTTTTTTGGACATTCTATTTGACCCTCTTTTACACTGAGTTAGCTACTAAAAATATCTGAAAACATAGAAAATCAGAGTAGCAATTCATAAACAAAAATTTCTAAAAAACAATTTTCTGTAGAAAGCAAAGAGAAGTCTGATTTCTCTTTAAAAAAGTTCATCGGTACATTTCTTGGTTCTGATGTTTCTATTTTTTCTTTGGGGTTCTAATTCTTGGGAACTTTAAGTATTTACCTTCAGAATTCTAGTTCATCTCCTACTGGGCTTTTTGGTTATCTGGTTGGCTGTTTGTTGTTGCTGGATTTTGCTTATTTTGCTGACTGCTGTTTATACTTGACCTTTATTTGGTCAAGTTTTGTTACTTTCTCTTCAAACAAGGTGTGTAACAGATTAACTATATTGAAATGCTTAAATCTGAATTTCGTTCTCTCTCTTTGCTGTCCAAATCCGTCTCCTCTAGCTGAACCTTCTTTTCCTTTATTTTTGGTATGAAAAATCTGAAATGGGATTGTTTAATACGCTGGTAATGAATCTGAATACGTGTTGTCTATGAAATACCTGAATCCTTAGAATAAGTCTTTTTAGTTGTGTTTAAGTCATATTGTGTTTCAGAATGCATTGAGTTTGTGTAGTTAAAATAAGTTAGATGTTGGTTTTGTATTTGCCTTAGTCCGTACTGAAATTATTTGCACTAGGGTAGATGAGTATGACCTTCTAATGGTCAAATTTACCCCATAGTAGTCCACAAACAGTGATCTAGTTGCTGAAAATTACCCCTTAAAGGTATAAAATATATAATTAAGAAGGGCCTTAAGGAAGGGAGTCCGAACCCGCAAAAATGGTCGGATTTACTCCTCAAAGTGCCAATAGTAGTCAAAGTATTTGAATAAATACTTGTTGAAATTTGTTGCATAATACAAGTATGACTCTCAAAAGTCAAATAAGATGGCACCCAAAGAATTCAATCTGACCCCTCTTATGGTCAGATTCATTCCAAGAAAAATGCACAAAGGATGTTTCTTTTAGATACTATTTAGTATAGCATTACTAAAGTCAAGTTCGAACCTTTTCATGGTCAAATCTGTCTTAGTAGATGCATAACACACCTAGCTCTTGGGGTGTTTACAACTTGTAAAGGAGGCTCAAGTGTATAGCCATAAGGAGATTCAAGTCGGATCAACTAGTTAGAAGTTGCAATATTCACTTTACTTCCTTGTAGAAAAAATAAAATGTACCTTTATAGAAGTTGAAGCTTTGTAATTCATCTATACTCGTTCTTTTAGAAGCATTGTAATATGAAACTAGACTCTATATTCACTGTATCAGCAGTATTTTTCAGTCTTGTATGTATGTACCCATGTAAGACTAAAGAAATGGGCATAATTGGGCCAGAGTCGTCGGAGTCCACTGGACTCGAACGAGAGCAGTTATGGTTAATTTTTAGGCCCAGGCCATTGACAATGGCCTGGTGGAGCTTGAAAAGGCCCACATGTTTTATTTTCCTCAAAAACTGTTTTATTTACAAACGCAATTGCAAGGTTTTAAGTGTTGGAATATTCAGATTCGGGTTAACAAATTTATTAGCGTTTTTTGTAAAAAATCTTTCTCTAACGTTTTTATTTAGATAACCATCGAATTTGTAGAAAACAACTATTTTAGCTAAGAAATAATTTCAAAAGTTTACACAAAAAATGGAAATCTGCTATTCAACAGTGCTTGTAAATTTCCAGAATTAGAACAACATAAAGAAATCAGTGTGCATGATTTGTGAAATAAACAACATAGATTTAGGCTGTTCTGGAGTTAATAAAGTTGTTCAATCAAAAATATTTTGTTGCAATTAAATGCGTTTATTTGATTTTTTGGAACATGTTCCTTATGAATTAGTGAGTTTTAGATCCCTCTTCATTAATGCATGCCTTAAATTGATGTACTTAGCTTCATTTTTTATTACAAAAGTAGCCAAAATTTGGATGGCCTAAGGAGATACAAATCGGGCTAGACTAATAACCCAATCTCATGATTTGACTTAGGATATTTTAATTTAGATGTAGTGAATCTCGAAATCTTATTAGATAGTGAATGCCTTAAACTCAGAAAATAAATCAATCTTCGGAGTATACGTTTTACGTAACTTTGAATGAAAACAACTAAAAATGTACCCTTTTCTCAAATTGTGTATACGTTTGCGTAACACAAATAAATACTAAAATAAAAACTCGTAGAGACACTTTAGGAACAAATTTCTTAAAATTATCAAAATTACGTACACGCTCGCGTGACGTGATTTCGGTCTCTTTTTGACAACAAAACAAAATATGCGCTTGCGCACCCTATTTATCTTATTAAATGAGTTCAGTGTCGAGAATTGTGTACACGTCCGCGTGACATGACTTTCGATACATTTTAAACTCTACGGGTTTACGCATACGTGACCCGTCTCCAAAAATAAATCTTTGAATACAAAAGAATAATAAAAGCGGTAAGAATATAAAAAATGCACGTAGGTATAAAAGCAGTAATTAAACAATTTAGGCCAAGTTTAATCATTAAGAAGTCATGCTAGAACCACGGAACTCGGGAATGCCTAACACCTTCTCCCGGGTTAACATAATTCCTTACTCGGATTTCTGGTTCGCAGACAATTTAAACAGAGTCAAAATTCCTCGATTTTGGGATTTCTAATAAATAAATGGTGTCCCGGAACACCGTAAAAAATTCGGGTGGCGACTCTGAATAAAATAAATCCCAAAAATCGAATAATGTCACTTAAAGTGGAAAAACTCCTTTATTTCCCTCACCGGGGTGAAAAAGGAGGTGTGACAGCTCTGGCAACTCTGCTGGGGAAAAGAACCCAGAATCTCTGGTTCAGGGTTCAAGAATTCGAGCTTGTTAATGTGATTTTACTTGGCTTTGTTAAATTGTGATATTACTGTATTTTTGTGCGCTCAATGTGCTAATGTTATTTATTTACTGCTTTGATATTTATTTGAATTGTCTTTAAACTGTCTTCTAACGCCTCCCTTCTGAGTCTTCTAAAAATTGGTGCACACGTTCGCGTGGCCTGCCTTTCTGTTAGAGGTCATACCAAGTAAGAAATACGGGGATGGACTAGCCACTAGGCCGGATAGCCTTTCGTGCTACCGGTACGTCGCTCCCACCCCGACTCGAGTTGTCTGCTCGGGTAGCCAAGGTCTAGAACAAAACCTCAGGTTTAACCCTAGAATGACAAAACCTCATGCCGGATCCCTAGTAGGAACGATTATCTGCATCATGTGCATTTTGACTTAGGGGACTCAACACAGGGGTTGGGTCCGTCTAGGANTCTAGTAGGAACGATTATCTGCATTACGTGAATTTTGACTTAGGGGACTCAACACAGGGGTTGGGTCCTTCTAGGACAGGTGTATCCGAAACAAAATGACCATCCTGATGTATCCTACTTGCTGTACGTGCATTATTTGTCTCGGTTTGTTGTTGACCGGCTAAAGAAAGAAATAAAAACAATAGAAAAATCAAGAGTGAGGGAGATTAGAAATTTACCAGTTTTGAAAACCCTGATAGCTGAAAATATCTCGAAATTCTACCAAAATTTCCCGAAAAAAAAGGGGAGGGGGAAAAGAATTTCAAAATAAGTCAAAATCATTTTTCTTTAGCTATGTCAAAACTGCGTGAACTACGTGATGATCTGATTCATGCGGCTTCATGATACGTAGGCAATCCACGTAGGATTCGATCTTAATCCTAAAAAGAATAAAAAGAAAGAAAAAGAGAGATAATATTAAATCCGGGATGAAACACACAGCCGTTGCAAACATTTTCAGAACAACGATAACTGCTTAGGTACATCTCATCCCAACATGTTCCTATGTGTTATTATCTCCCAGTAACCCAGTTTGATGGCTTCTCTCTAAAGGTTACTATTCTTAACGGTGGTTGGTTTGCGGTGGTATTCTGGAGACACATCCATATTTCACCAAATCTAAAGGAAGTGTAGCAATGAAGTCAAAAAGTCACCGGTCCATTATTGAGCCAACGGATGGCCCCACCTCGGCTATCCCCCAAGAAGAATTGGCAGTCGCCGAAGAAAACAGAAGGCTGAGATGTCGTATGCTCGATATGTGGGACGCTTGGTCCAACGGGAGAGAGCCACCTAACTCCATCCCTGGTTTTCCTAAGTTAATTCCCAGAACTGGAGGAGCTACCAACGTGCCTATTTCAAAGCCAAACCCATTTATTCCATTTGGGTTCCCGACCATGGTCTCAACTATTCTGGAACGCCTTCTGAGTTTCGCCCCCATGCACCATCCTCTGGATTACACTCTGCGGTGTTTACTGCTCCGCCAGCTACTGGTATGGCACAACTTATACCCGCATGACAGAATTTTAAACCAGCCAATTTATTTTCCAAGCTCCACAGTTCCAGCTGGATGCTGCTCAGGTCACTCCTAATGCTCACACGCAGTACCCACAACTTGATTCTCCCTTAGAACCGGAAAAGCTCTTGAAGAATATTGAACAAGATGAAATAACTCGAAAGATGAAGAGCCTTGAACAAAGTTTGAGAAACCTCCAGGGTCTAAGTGGCCAAAAGATCGTGTCATACGCTGATCTATGCATGTTCCCGCACGTGTATCTACCTGTGGGTTTCAAGACACCAAAATTTGAAAAGTATGACGGGCATGGAGACCCGATCGCTTATCTAAAAAGATACTGCAACCAATTGAGAGGAGCGGGAGGCAAAGAGGAGCTACTGATGGCTTATTTTGGGGAAAGTCTTATAGGTATCGCCTCGGAGTGGTACATCGATCAAGATATATCCCATTGTCATGTATGGGATTATTTGGCCCGAGAATTCGTAAGACAGTTCCAATACAATGTGGATATAGCTCCAGACAGAAATTCTCTGTCCAATCTCAATAAGAAAGCTTCCGAAAGCTTCCGGGAGTATGCAATCAAATGGCGGGAACAAGCATCTCGAGTGAAACCTCCCATGGAGGAAAATGAAATGTTTAGTATCTTCTTACAGGCCCAAGAGGTCTATTATTTTCAGAATATGATGTCCGCCATGGGCAACCAGTTCACGGAGGCCATAAAAATTGGCTAGATGGTCGAAAATGGCCTAAAGACAGGCCGTATTTTAAGTCAATATGCTTTGAGAGCCACCTCCCAAGCCATTCAAAGCGGCTCGGGAGGCCTGGCAAACAGAAAGAAAAAAGAGGAGGGAGCCATGATGGCTTCAGGCCCTAGGAATTCTCGACAACCTCGGGAATATCCAGGCCCATTTTCCACAACTTCACAACACTATTATCCTCATCAGGAAGCAGCTTATGCCATGACTCCCCCTCCTTATGCAGTGATGAATGCTCAGCCACAGCCCCGGCCGCAGCAGTATAACTAAAACAGAGCTCCACCACCTAGAAATAACCATCCACCCCGAGCTCCATATAATCCACGCCCTCCTCAAAACAATTATCCCTACAATGCTTACCCTCGTGAACCACCAAGAAGAACTAACTTCACCCCCATCGGCGAGTAATACTCAAGCCTCTTTCCAAAGTTGGTTCAGATGGGACTTCTGTAGCCTGTGCCTCCGAACAGGCAAAATCCACAATCACCATCATACAGATGGGGTACCAATTGAGCCTATCATTCCGGAGTGGAGGGGCATGATACTGAAGACTGCTGGACCCTCAAGAGAGCAGTAGAAAATCTGATTGAACAAAAGAAGGTTGTGCTAAGGGACGAAGAGGTCCCCAATGTCACAGACAACCCATTGCCAGCCCACAACAACGGGCCTGCCATTGGAATGATATTGGAAGACAAAGAATTTGACCCGGCGCTGAAAGTCATCATTGCCATTGTGGACATAGAAAGGAAAGCAAAAACAGTGGCAAAACTGGGCAAAGAAGAAAAGAAAACAAAAACCCCCGGACAGGATAAAGAGAAGGCTAAGGAAGAAAAAGAGACAAAGACCCCCGACCAGGAGAAAGAAAATGCCAAGGAAGAAAAGAAAGAGACGGCACCAGCTAAAGAAGCTATCCTTTATGTCCCCAGAGCTCCGGAAAACAAACAACTCGTTTTGAGCCCTCCCAGAAGATTGGAACCACAAAAAATGTATATACCAAAAGGGACCTATGTTGTGAAAAGCTCGGCTGTCCCACTAAAGCTGAATGAACCTTTGATTATCAGCCACCGTCTGCAAAATCCAATAAAAAATACAACTACCGTCCCATGGAATTATGATCAAACATTGGTGACAAAAAGGAAAAGAAGTCAAGGGGGAAGTCAATGAAGCAAAACCCACTGGGAAGTACCATAACCCAGATGAGCTGAACAAAGCTAAGCATAAACGCTTTCCTCTCAAAAAGCCTATCACCGCCGAAGATGCCGAGGAGTTCTTCAAGAAAATGAAAATGACGAAATATGCCGCAATCGAAGAACTCAGGAGAACCCCTGATCAGGTTTCACTTTTGTCTCTGTTGACTGGCTCAAATGAGCACCAAAAAATACTCCTGAAAACGCTAAATGAAGCGTATGTACCAGCTGAGACCTCAGTCGAACAGTTAGAAAGAATGGCTGAGCGCTTTTTCGAGGTAAACGAAATCTCTTTCAGCCAGGATGATCTGCCTCCCGAAGGAGCCGCTCACAACAAGGCATTACACCTGACCGTTAAAAGCAAAGGATATTGTGTAAAGAGAGTTATGCTTGACGGAGGGTCGGGGGTGAATATTTGCCCTTTGTCAACACTGCAAGGGATGGGAATCGGCATTGAGAGAATCAGGCCGAATAATGTTTGTGTCTGCGCCTTTGACGATATCAAAAGGTACACCATTGGTGAAATTGACATAATCATGACGATTGACCCTGTGGATTTCACAGTGACTTTCCAAATCTTGGATATGGATACTTCCCATAGCTTCTTGCTAAGGAGACCGTGGATTCACTCTGCTGGGGCAGTACCGTCTACCCTCTACCAAATGGTCAAATTTGTCCATGAAAATCAGGAGATCGTGGTCCATGGAGAAGACGAACAATCCATATACAGGGACCCATCCATCCCCTACCTCGAGGCCAGAGAGGGAAGCGAACATATTGTATACCAAGCCTTTGAGATTGTGCCTGCTGATCAACACAAAGAAGGTGCTCCATGCCCACAACCTTGTCTTTCAAATGCGTCAATCATGGTCGCCACAGATATGATTAGACATGGATACAAACCAGGAAAGGGTCTTGGGATATCCCTACAAGGCATCACTGAACCAATCTCCCTACCCGCCGCTGAAAAATTCTTTGGCATAGGTTTCCAAGCCACTGATGAAGATGTGCAATGGGCCAACGCCCGCAAAATCAATGGATGGGACCTGCCTCAGCCAGTCCCACACATTACTAAGACCTTCATCAAACCACAATATATCGAAGAATAAGAAGAAGAAGAGGCCTTTACGGCCAAAGAAATTGAATATATATGTGAGGCCATGAAACATATGTTATATGAGGCCAACATGGTTCAGCTAGGGGAAGGCTCGAGCACAGCTGAGGTGCAGTATATGGGCCCAAATGCCAAGTTGCAGAACTGGAAGGCTACTCCATTCCCCGTCAGGCGGGAGACCTGGTAGTTCAGTTTTGCCATATTTCCTGCACTATGAGTTATTTCAGGGTGTAAATCAAGTGTTTTTAATTTATTTCTTTTCAATTCCGATGTAAACCCTTCTATGTTCAATTCAATGAAATGAAATCAAAATTTCATCATCTATTATTCTTTCTGATTTTGTTATTTTTTCTTATTTTTCAGTCCTAATAATGCGGCTTTAAATAACATGACATGCTTGCGGACTTCATACCCTGATCTTGATACGCTGTCTAATCTCGAAATAATGAATCAAGAACTAGATGAATCAAGAACCGGAGTATGATGAAGATGAGGCCTTTAGGGAAATAAATCGAGAATTGGAACAGTTCGAGAATAAGCCTAAGCCAAACTTAAACGAAACGGAACCCGTTAACTTGGGCAGTGAAGAGGAGATTCGAGAAACCATGATAAGCGTCCACACGGATGAAAGGACTAGAGACGCCTTGATTCAACTCCTATTTGAATTCAAAGATGTGTTTGCTTGGTCCTACGACGACATGCCCGGACTAAGTATGGACTTGGTGTTACACAAATTGCCAACCTACACCGGTCATCCGCCTGTCCAACAAAAGCAGATGAAATTTAAAACAAACATGGGTGACAAGATCAAAGAAGAGGTCGCTAAACAACTAAAGGCTGGAGTAACCCGAGAGGTCCAATACACTACCTGGCTGGCCAATGTGGTCCCGGTGCCTAAAAAGGACAGAAAGGTGTCGACTACCGAGATCTGAATAAAGCAAGTCCCAAAGATAATTTTCCACTGCCAAACATACATGTCCTAGTTGACAATTGTGCCAAACATGAGGTACAGTCTTTTGTCGATTGCTATGCCGGATATCACCAGGTGTTAATGGATGAAGAGGATGCAGAAAAGACAGCCTTCACTACACCCTGGGGAACATACTGTTACCGGGTCATGCCATTTCGTTTAAAGAACGCTGGGGCAACTTATATGAGGGCTATGACTGCCATATTCCATGACATGATGCATCAGGAGATTGAGGTATACGTGGATGATGTGATCATTAAGTCCAGAACCCAAAGTGACCATGTGCAGCATTTGAGGAAATTCTTCGAACTCCTGCGCAAATATGATTTGAAATTAAACCCGGCCAAATGCGCTTTTGGAGTTCCATCCGAGAAAATTACTAGGATTTATAGTCAGTCGACGGGTCATCGAGCTAGACCCGACAAAGATAAAATCTATTCGGAATCTCCCACCCCCAAGAACCAAGAAGGAAGTCATGAGTCTGTTGGGTAGGTTGAATTACATCAGCAGGTTCATCGCTCAGTTGACCTCCACATGCGGGCCTATATTCAAGCTGTTGAAAAAAGACGCATCCATCAAATGGACAGACGAGTGCCAGGATGCTTTCGACAAGATCAAAGAATATCTGTCAAATCCTCCAGTGTTAGTCCCACCAATACTAGGGAGACCTCTGTTCCTATACCTGACGGTGCTAGAAAATTCATTTGGGTGTGTTCTCGGGCAACACGATGCAACCGGGAAGAAAGAGCAGGCCATTTATTACTTAAGCAAGAAGTTCACAAGCTACGAGGCCAAGTATTCCCAAATAGAAAGGACTTGTTGCGCTCTAACTTGGGTCGCTCAGAAGCTCCGACATTATTTATTGGCTTATACCACCTACCTCATCACGAGGCTGGATCCTTTGAAGTACATATTCCAAAAGTCAATGCCCACAGGAAGATTAGCAAAATGGCAAATCTTGCTCACAGAATTCAATATTGTCTATGTCACCCGCACAACTATGAAAGCTCAAGCATTGGATGATCATTTAGCTGAAAATCCGGTTGATGATGAATACCAACCCTTAAGCACTTATTTTTCGGATGAAGAAATAAACTGCGTCAAAATAATCTCGGAAGGCGCTGACACCTGGAAAATGTTCTTCAACGGAGCAGCCAATGCGAAAGGTATTGGGATAGGGGCGATCTTGATATCACCCACAGGACAACACTACCCTGCCACGGCCCGCCTCCGTTTCTTCTGCACAAACAATACTACTGAATATGAAGCTTGTATAATGGGTATGAACATGTCCATTGACATGGAGGTAGAAGAGTTGTTGATCATGGGGGATTCCGATTTGATCATTAAGCAGGCTCAGAGAGAGTGGGAAACTCGAGATGTTAAACTCCTTCCCTACAGACAACATGTGGAGGATCTTATTAAGCGATTCAAAGCCGTCGATTTCAGATATATTCCTCGGTGCCACAATGAGTTAGCCGATGCGCTGGCCACCCTAGCTGCAATGTTGCCCTATCCGGGTAATGTTTGCATAGACCCATTGGAGATCCAAATCAAGGAAAGACATGGTTATTGCAACACGGTCGAAGTAGAACCCGATGTCCAACCATGGTATCATGATATTAAAAGATTTTTGAAGACAAGAGAATATCCCGAGCAGGCCAACGGACACCAAATGAGAACCATCTAAAGGCTTGCCAGCAATTTCTTCCTAAGTGGGGAAGTACTGTATAAAAGGACTCCCGATCTAAATCTTTTAAGATGTGTAGACTCCAAAGAAGCCGAAAGGATCATGAGTGAGGTCCATTCAGGAGTATGCGGTCCCCACATGAATGGGTACGTCCTCGCAAAGAAAATCTTGCGTGCTGGATATTATTGGATGACCATGGACAAAGATTGTTTCGATTTCGTCCGGAAGTGCCATAAGTGTCAAATACATGGCGACCTAATCCATGCACCACCATCAAAACTGCATCCTATGTCGACACCCTGGCCATTTGTTGCCTGGGGAATGGATGTCATTGGGCCAATCGAGCCAAGGGCCTCAAACGGGCACATATTCATTTTGGTTGCTATCGACTATTTCACAAAATGGGTCGAGGCCGTCACGTTCAAAGCTGTCACTAAGAAAGTGGTGGTGGATTTCGTGCATGCTAATATCATTTGTCGTTTTGGTATCCCAAAAACTATCATTACCGACAATGCCACGAATCTAAACAGTAACTTGATGAGGGAGGTATGTGAACAGTTCCAGATAACACACTGCAACTCGACCCCTTACCGGCCCAAATCTAATAGTGTCATTGAAGCAGCCAATAAGAATATCAATAAAATCCTTAGAAAAATGATCCAAAGTTCTAGACAGTGGCATGAGAAGTTACCGTTTGCATTATTAGGATATCGCACGACTGTGCGAACATCAGTTGGGGCTACGCCCTACCTATTGGTTTACAGCACTGAAGCCGTGATCCCTGCGAAAATTAAAATTCCCTCCCTTCGAATTTTGTCGAAGCAAAAATTGAGGATGATGAATGGGTCAAAACCCGATTAGAACAATTAACTCTGATTGATGAGAAACGGATGGTCGCAGTTTGCCACGGGCAGTTGTACCAACAAAGAATGGCCCACGCCTACAACAAGAAAGTGCGGCGCATGTACTTTGAAGTGGGGCAACTTGT
Source organism: Nicotiana paniculata (assembly GCA_005239505.1). Taxonomy (NCBI): domain Eukaryota; kingdom Viridiplantae; phylum Streptophyta; class Magnoliopsida; order Solanales; family Solanaceae; genus Nicotiana; species Nicotiana paniculata. The sequence goes on from ML365304.1 coordinate 12,607, forward strand.
CTTAAGACGTATCCTCCCGCACCATGAAGAAGCAAAAGGAAAATTTGCCCCGAATTGGAAAGGTCCTTACATCATAAGGAAATTGCTACCAAAAGGAGCATTGTACTTGGGGGACATCGAAGAAAATGACCCCGAAACGACGGTCAATGCAGACGCAGTCAAAAGGTATTATGTTTGACCTCTTTATGATCGAAATGATGAAGGCTTTCATTCACGCTACCCCAAACACTACCAGTTTTTGTAAGCCCTTTGAGCCGGTTACTTTTCCTTGATTACCCTCTTTGGAACTTGAAGTGATGATTATAAAATAAAAAAAAAGAATACAATGATGATGAAAAGAGAACAAAAGAAATTTCAAAACAAAAACAAAACCAAAAGTTCCCGAAATACGTTCTGACTTGATTCCTAAAGGATACGTAGGCAGCCTCTCCCTGGGGTTCAGTCACACCAAAATAAAAATCCACATTCCCCCAAAAGTTTAAGCTGGGGCAAGTGTGAAAATTCGGCGATGATTCACCCAAAAAGTTCCAAATTTGTAAATCGATACAAATTCCTTTACCCCAAATCCCGTTCAAGTCCTTCCGATCGATCAGCAAAGAAAGGCCACGCGGGCGAGCAATGAGAGAAACTAAAATGAGAGATTCTTATCGGTGAAAACCCACACGGGAACCATGAGGCGATGGTGAGTAGAGGAAACTAAAATGAGAGTCTTGTTAGTGAAAACTCGCAAAGAGCACTACAAGGCGATGGAGAGAAGATAAATAAGAGAGGTTAGTCGGTGGAAACCCAAAAAAGGGCATTACTAATTGAAAAGAGGTTTAGTCACTAATATCAACATGATCCGGGGCAAGGTTTCTCGACCTCAGGGTAAAAGTCGTGACGAATTTCTGAGAGTCAGATGGCCCATATAGATCAGGCATCCAGTCCAAGACGCATGTCATGTTCATTGAAAGCCGCATACACTCCAGATAAGTCCTTCTTCTCTTTTCCCCCGAAAGGGATATTTTTTGTCAAAATTCATCACCTCCGTTTCTTTGTTATTTTTATCTCAATCCCTTCCAGTCTGACTCTGTTTCTGAAGTAATGCAAAGAAAAGATGGCAAAACTGATTTACAGGGTCCTCGTTTGACACAAGCCAACATGCAAGGGCACCGAGCCTCATCAGGGCATCGAATCAATCCCGACTGGTCGTAATGGTCGATGCTTTAAACGCAAAACTCTTGAAAGGAGAAAATCAAAATGAAATGCCTATAGAGGAAATTGGAATGAAAGGTTGAGTCCCGCGTGACTAACCTTCTCGGCAAAGTTCGAAAAACCGAAATGCTCCAAATGCTTTAAAGGTAAAGTTGAAAGAAATGTCAGAAATGAAAGTTCAATAAAGGCGAAATAAAATTGGAAAAGTTAAGTCCCGCGAATAACCACTGCAGCAGATGTTGAAGGGCCAAAACACCCCCCGATACTCTGGAAATCCAAAAGAAAAAAGCAAGTGAAAGGATTACAAAGGCAAAAAAAAATATTTGGTCCCACGTGACCGATCGTCATGATAAAATCTCGAAAGCCCAGGGTCCCCGGGATTAGAGATGAAACCCAATCCCCAGCAAGCAAGCAAGCAGTTTGTTGGGATCTTTGCCCAAAGAACTAAGATCAAGCAGTGGAAAATCAAGGCTGCAAAACCAACCGCCATTTCAAACTAACAATTGTTCTTTATTTGAAGGAAACAGGTGTAACCCAAAATAACCTTGAAAAACGCAAGTGTAACCAAAAGAAAGGCGCAAGAGCTAGAAGCAGCTCTGTAACAACAACTCCTAAAAGGGAAGTTTTCTCCAAGACTCTTTTCCGCATTCACTCAAAATCAAACGAAAAGAAAAGAAAAGAAGAAAAAAGGATGTTGAAAACAATCCAAACTTAAAGTAGTATAGGGACTCAAATCCCTAGCTACACCTTTTACCAACATAGGATGTTACATTCCTTAGTTGATTCCGACATAGGGTCTTCATTCCCTAGTTGATGCCAGCATAACCTAAAGCCGACATAACTCGATGCCAACCTAGGATATCCCAGTCCTTAGTTGATGCCAACATAGGGTCCCACTCCCTAGTTTATGCCGACATAACCCGATGATTTCTTCCAACACAGGGTCCCACTCTCTAGCAGACACCGGCATAACCTGGTGATCTTTCTGACAATTGCATAACCTGTTGATCATCTCCTGACATTGGTATAACCCAGTGATCTCCCTTCCGGCAACAGCATAACATGTTGACCTTTCCAGACATCGGCATAACCTGGTGATTTCTTCTGACAACAGCATAACCTGTTGATCATTTTTCTGACACTGGCATAACCCAGTAATCTCCTTTTCCCCGGCAACAGCATAACCTGTTGATCGGTATCTGACGTTGGCATAACCCAATGATCTTTACGGCAATAGCATAACTTGTTGACCTCTCTAGACATCGGCATAACCTAGTGATCCCTTCTGATAACAACATAACCTGTTGATCATTTTATGACATTGGCATAACCCAATGACCTTTTCCCCGGCAACAGCATAACCTGTTAATCAGTTTCTGACTCTGGCATAACCCAATGTTCTTTTCGGCAACAACATAACCTGTTGACCTCTCTAGACACTGGCATAACCTGGTGATCTCTTCTGACAACAGCATAACCTGCTGATCAATTTCTGACATTGGCATAACCCGATGAACCTTTCCCCAGTAACAGCATAACCTGTTGCTCATTTTCTGACGTTGGCATAACCCAATGATCTTTTTCGGCAACAGCATAACCTGTTAACCTTTCTAGATGTCGGCATAACCTGATGATCTCTTCTGACAACAGCATAACCTGTTGACCATTTTCTGACATTGGCATAACCCAGTGACCTCTTTTTCCGGCAACAGCATAACCTGTTGATCTTTCCAGACGACATCATAACCTGTCAATTCTCTTCCTAGGGTCTCCCAACCCTTAGTTGATTTTACCTTTGGGCATAGGGTATCCACCCCCTAGTCTACAATAACGTCGGGTGCACTGTTCCCGGCTTTTCATTATTTTCAAATAATAAAGTAGTATAGATTTCCTTACAATAACTCACGAAATTTTCCTAGTGAAAACTGGGGCAGAAAATTTCGTTCATTCGCTTTTTGATTGTGCAGATAACATTTTCAGGACATTGGACTCGAGACGACCAAAAGAAGAAGTTTCGATCTAGAATAATAAAACAAAAAAGAGAAGTCTAAATCCAAAAGTGCAGATACGGAGAAGATATGGACTATTCAGGACGAGATTGAAGTCATCCGTTCGGTATATCCTGCCTTGATCCGAAAAACAAAGAGACGAAACCAACACTTGCGACTAACAAACATCAAGATCCAGGTCAGAGTTAGCAGAAGATCAAGACTCAAGGACATGTCTTAGATAGGAATCTTGTAACTAGCAGCTGATAGGTTTAGTTAGTCTTTCGTTTTGTTATTTTGGTGTAATAAGGAGATCAGCAACAGTAACAACAACAATCACAGTGAAACCACAGTTACTCGGTAGTCCCAGCTACCAAAACTTCCAGAACTACAGTGACCTGATTCCTTTATAGACAAGGATATGTAGGCAACCTTTGAAGCAGGGTTCGGTCAAACTTTTCAAAAATGCTTCACAATGGAGCATATGAAGGCGTAAAGTCGTTCATGACTGATCACTTTGTCTTTGCCCGAAAACTCTACGTGTTTCCGAGCAAAAAGGGGCAGCTGTGAGCACGTGATTTTTACCTACCATATAATCCTACACAAAATTCAATAAATTATTTAGCTTTATGATTTTTATTGAATCTAAGTGTTATTCGTGAATAAATTTCACATTATGTAATCATAATTCACCTTTTAAACATATAAATAATTTAAAGCGGCATAATTAGACGCATAACCTTAGTTATCATTTAAAAAAATATAGTTGTTTGATATAAAGTAGGTTAATGTTAATTTCTTGATTTAATTAGTTCTTTTAACAAAAATTGTGAAATTTGTCCTTTAACTGATTAGGAGTAAATTAAGTGATATTAATTTATTAATTAAACAAATACTAGGATTAGAACTAATGATTACGTTTTAGTTTAGGTTAATTTAATTAATTAAGTTTGGTTTTGTTGAAAATGAATTAAAATGGACCTGGGCTAGAATTTTCAGGCCCAAGCTGCCTCACCAACGACCTAGTCTAGCCCAACCAAACACATGCCCGGTCCAGCCCCAGCTTCAGTCCAAACGTCCCCGTTTCTCCATACAAAACCTCCCAGTCGTTGGATCATATTGATCCAACGGTCCTAAACTAACACCCCCCCCCTAGGTATATATCTGTCCTAACCACCCCCACCCCCACACCCCATTTGACCCCTAAGTCTAACACCCCCTATCTGTCTCTCTCCTTCCTCTCTCTAGAGACCCGCCGGACTCTACCATCCCCTGCCCTAGCTCCGCCATTCCTCTACCAATCAACCCCATTTTTTTACCAGTTGATCCTTGTCCTCCCCTAACCCCTTCCTGTTGTTAGCTTCTTCATAAAACCACCCATATTCTTTCAATTTCAAATCTGAAAACAAAAATCCTAGCTTTCCCCCTATCCATCGACTTGAAGACATTTAATAGCTCCTACCTACATGGATCGATAGTCTCGTAGAGGGCTATTGATTCATGTGGGTTGAAGTTATTTTCAAACCCCGCCGGAGTCCGGCAAGGTCTGACGACATCCATTTTTTCCGGCCAAACCCTTTAACGAGTATTTCCTTTTCCCTTTTTATAATTATTGTTTATTTTTCTGTCTCTTTGCTGATAGTATGATACCATGAACATGTTCATCACTATTTTGGCATCACTGATTTGATTCGGGTCCAAACACACTGTATAATAATTATGCTTAGTTAGTGTGCATTTAGTAATATACATGATTTGCTTTAGGTTATTTTTTATCACCATTTTTATGTGCATATATGACTTTTTTTGCCTTTGTTCTTCCTTGTTTGTTTCATTTTTCTTTGACTCATCCAGATTTTGATCCTTGTTATCACGCACATGCCGGTTAGTTTAACATTTTAGAATGAAAATCGTTTGTTAGAGTTAGTTCTCCTATTAATCAGTTCTTTAGCCTTTAATAATAGTTTGTTGATTAATTATCGATCAATTATGATTCCCTTTTGATTGCGCTTGAATTATTTGACTCTTTCCTTAATCCGTTTCTGATTGTCAAATTAATTTGTTAGCTAGTCTATTCTGATTTTAGCCTATGTCTCTCAGTGTTGGTCATTTCTTGAGATCACTTGATTAAGTAAAGAATAATTGGGGGACTGATTTGGTTAAGTTAATGAAAGAACTAGTCACATTTAGATTGAATTAAACCTAAAATCAGTGAANCTAAAATTAGTACCTAATAGTCAAAATTAATCTAAACTTAGGTAACTAGTGAGTATGGTTGGAAACCAAGTCTAGGAACCTAATCAATTAACCAACTAACCTAATCCTAGTTAAGATTACCTACTAGTCTTAATTAACTAGAGAGCCTAACTAGGGTTAATTAACTAGGGCTAATAATGACTCGAGCAAGTTAACCATGATTACCCAATGGTAAATTCAGGGACTCCAAGGGGTACAACAGGTAATGTAAATTTAGGAAATCAGATTTTAAGGGTAAATGGGTCTTTTAAGGGTTGGAAAATTCTGGAATATGGGAAGCTGTCCCAAAAGATGAGGTTGACAGCTGTCCTATGTACTATTTCAGCTCATTAGACAGGGAATATGCTAGATATATCCCATCCCCAAGTCCCTTATAAATAGCCCCATTTTCCACATTAGAAGGATCCTTTTTTTGACATTCTATTTGACCCTCTTTTACACTGAGTTAGCTACTAAAAATATCTGAAAACGCAGAAAATCATAGTAGCTATTCATAAACAAAAATTTCCAAATTTTTTTTTCCAGTAGAAAGCAAAGAGAAGTCTGATTTCTCTTTTAAAAAGTTCATCAGTACATTTCTTGGTTCTAATGTTTCTATTTTTTCTTTGGGGTTCTAATTCTTGGGAACTTTAAGTATTTACCTTCAGAATTCTGGTTCATCTCCTACTGGGCTTTTTGGTTATCTGGTTGGCTGTTTGCTGCTGCTGGATTTTGCTTCTTTTGCTGATTGTTGTTTATACTTGACCTTTATTTGGTCAAGTTTTGTTATTTTCTCTTCAAACAAGTTATGTAACAGCTTAACTATATTGAAATGCTTAAATCTGAATTTCGTTCTCTCTCTTTGTTGTTCAAATCGTTCTCCTCTAGCTGAACCTTCTTTTCCTTTGTTTTTGGTATGAAAAATCTGAAATACCTGAATCCTTAGAATCAGTCTTTTTAGTTGTGTTTAAGTCATATTTGTTTTTCAGAATGCATTGAGTTTGTGTAGTTAAAATAAGTTAGATGTTGGTTTGGTGTTTGCCTTAGTCCGTACTGAAATTATTTGCACTAGGGTAGATGATTATGACCTTCTAATGGTCAAATTCATCCTATAGTAGTGCACAAACAGTGGTTTAGTTGCTGAAAATTACCCTTTAAGGGTATCAAATGTGTAATTAAGAAGGGCCTTAAGGAAGGGAGTCCGGACCCGCAAAAATGGTCGGATTTACTCTTAAAAGTGCCAATACTAGTCAAAATATTTGAATAAATACTTGCTGAAATTTGTTGCATAACACAAGTATGACTCTCAAGAGTCAAATAAGATGGCATCCCCGGAATTCAATCTGAACCCTCTTGCGGTCAGATTCATTCCAAGAAAAATGCACAAAGGATGCTTCTTTTAGATACTATTTAGTATAGCACTACTAAAGTCAAGTTCGACCCCTTTCATGGTCAAATCTGCCTTAGTAGATGCATAACACACCTAGCTTTTGGGGTGTTTAAAACTTGCAAAAGGAGGCTCAAGTTTATAGCCATAAGGAGATTCAAGTCGGATAACTAGTTAGAAGTTGCAATTTTCAGTTTACTTTCTTGTAAAAAAAATAAAATGTATCCTTATAGAAGTTGAGCTCTGTAATTCATCTATACTCGTTCTTTTAGAAGCATTGTAATATGAAATTGTACTCTATATTCACTGTATCAGCAGTATTCTTTCAGTCATGTATGTATGTACCCATGTAAGTCTAAAGAAATGGGCATAATTGGGCCAGAGTCGTCTGAGTCCACTGGACTCGAACGAGAGCAGTTATGGTTAATTTTTAGGCCCAAGCCATTGACAATGGCCTGGTGGAGCTTGAAAAGCCCCACATGTTTTATTTTCCTCAAAAACTGTTTTATTTACAAACGCAATTGCAAGGTTTTAAGTGTTGGAATATTCAGATTCGGGTTAACAAATTTATTAGCGTTTTTTGTAAAAAATCTTTCTCTACAGTTTTTATTTAGATAACCATCGAATTGTAGAAAACAACTATTTTATCTAAGAAATAATTTCAAAAGTCTACACAAAAAATGGAAATCTGCTATTCAACAGTGCTTGTAAATTTCCAGAATTAGAACAACATAAAGAAATCAGTCTGCATGATTTGTGAAATAAACAGCATAGATTTAGGCTGTTCTGGAGTTAATAAAGTTGTTCAATCAAAAATATTTTGTTGCAATTAAATGCGTTTATTTGATTTTTTGGAACTTGTTCCTTATGAATTAGTGAGTTTTAGATCCCTCTTCATTAATGCATGCCTTAAATTGATGTACTTAGCTTCATTTCTTATTACAAAAGTAGCCAAAATTAGGATGGCCTAAGGAGATACAAATCGGGCTAGACTAATAACCCAATCTCATGATTTGACTTAGGATATTTTAATTTAGATGTAGTGAATCTCGAAAGCTTTTTAGATAGTGAATGCCTTAAACTCAGAAAATAAATCAATCTTCGGAGTATACGTTTTACGTAACTTTGAATGAAAACAACTAAAAATGTACCCTTTTCTCAAATTGTGTATACGTTTGCGTAACACAAATAAAGAATAAAATGAACACTCGTAGAGACACTTTAGGAACAAATTTCTTAAAGTTATCGGAATTACGTACACACTCGCGTGACGTGATTTCGGTCTCTTTTTGACAACAAAACAAAATATGCTCTTGCGCACCCTATTTATCTTATTAAATGAGTTCAGTGTCGAGAATTGTGTACACGTCCGCGTGACATGACTTTCGATACATTTTAAACACTACGGGTTTACGCATACGTGACTCGCCTCCAAAAATAACTCTTTGAATACAAAAGAATAATAAAAGCGGTAAGAATATAAAAAATGCACGTGGGTATAAAAGTAGTAATTAAAAAATTTAGGCCAAGTTTAATCATTAAGCGATCATGCTAGAACCACGGAATTCGGGAATGCCTAACACCTTCTCTCGGGTTAACAGAATTCCTTACTCGGATTTCTGGTTCGCAGACAATTTAAACAGAGTTAAAATTCCTCGATTTTGGGATTTCTAATAAATAAATGGTGTCTCGGAACACCGTAAAAAATCCGGGTGGTGACTCTGAATAAAATAAATCCTAAAAAATCGAATAATGTCACTTAAAGTGGAAAACTCCCTTATTGCCCTCACCGGGATGAAAAAGGAGTTGTGACATAAATCAGATTCACATTTTGAGAATTTTGCTCAGAACTTCTTTTGTCTTAAAGTCTGGAGCACAATCCTCAAATGCTGCTCATGATCCTCCCAACTGTGGGAATATAACAAGATGTCGTCAATAAACACAATGATGAATGAATCAAGATATGGATTGAATACACTATTCATCAGGTGCATAAATGTTGCTGGGACGTTGGTCTGTCCAAATAACATCACAATGAGATCCTAATGACTATACCAAGTTCTGAAAGCAGTCTTCGGGATATCCGGATTCTGAACTTCAACTGATAATACCCTGACCACAAACCAATCTTTGAGAAAAATCTAGAACCCTGTAGCTGATCAAATAAGTCATCAATGTGTGACAATAGGTACATGTTCTTCATTGTAACCTTGTTCAACTGCCGATAGTTAATACACATACGCATAGAACCATCATTCTTCTTCACAAATAGAACCAGAGTATCCCAAGGTGACACACTAGGCCGAATGAAACCCTTATCAAGCAACTTTTGCAACTGCTCCTTTAACTCCTTCAACTCCGTTGGGGCAATATGATATGGTGGAATAGTAATGGGCTAAGTGTCCGACAACAAGTCAATAACAAAATTGATATCTCTATCGGGCGGCATTCCCCAAAGATCTGCCGGAAATACATCTGGGAAATCTCTCACCACTAAAACTGACTCAACAATATGAGTATTGACACTGACATCTCTCACAAAGTCTAGGTATGCGTCACACCCCTTCTCAACCATCTTATGTGCCTTAAGGAAGGACACAACCCTACTAGGAACATAATCCAAAGTACCCCTCCACTCCAGCCATGTTAAACCTGGCATAGCCAATGTCACCGTCTTGGCATGACAATCAATAATAACATGATAGGGTGACAACTAGTCCATGCCCAAAATAACATCAAAGTATACCATACCGAGCAACAATAGATCAACTCCGGTCTCAAAACCACCAATAACAACTAAACACGATCGATACAGACCATCCACAATAATAGAATCTCCCACAAGCGTGGACACATACACATGAGAACTCAAAGAATCATGAGATATACCCAAACATGAAGCAAAGTAAGATGATACATATGAATAAGTGGATCCTGGATCAAATAAGACTGACACATGTCTATGATAAACCGGAATAGTACCTATGGTAACTGCGTCTAATGCAACCGCCTTTGTCCTACCTGGAAAATCATAACATCTTTCCTGGATTCCCCTTCTAGGGCGATCCCTACTCGTCTGATCTTCACCCCTAGCTGGCTATGCAGGTGGAGTGACAACTAGAGCAACAACCATGGCTTGGAAAGTCTGTGAACCTGGTGGAATACATGGATCCTGAGTAGTCTGTGGAGGTGCACCCCTCCAAAGTTTGTGGAAGTCCCTCACCATATGTCGGGTATCACGCGTGGCTGCTAAAACTGGCTCAGGCCAGTCGGCTGGACTGACTACTGAAAGCACCCCCGTAGAAGATGCACTAGACAGTGGCGGTGCATAATGGGCAATCTGAAACCTGGAAGTAGCCGGAGTACCACTAAAAGCTGGAAGTGCTGAATGAACTAGACGTCTCACATCGCCTCTGCCATGATGGGTTGCAACTAGAGCACGGACACTACTATATCCGCCAGAATCTTGAAGCATCTTGGCCTCTCTCTCTCTCTCACGACCCTACATACACTCCAACCTCCGTGTGATCTCTACCACCTGCAGATATAGGGTATGTGTCTCCAACTCTCGAGCCATGCTGAATCTAATACCATAGTTGAGCCTCTCGATGAATCGACAAACTCGCTCTATAACTGTGGAAACCAAGGCAGGTGCATGACTTGACAACTCACTAAATATGACAGCATAATCTGTCACTGTGAACAAACTTGAGGCGCTCCCAGCATAATCTCGAGATGCGCCATTCATCCCGAAGGCACTGGGGAAAAAACTCTCTCAAGAACATCTCTGAAAACTGAGCCCAGGTGAATGAAGCTGCATCAGCTGGGCTACCCTCCCCTTAAGCCCGCCACCACTTATACACAACTTCTGACCGTTGGAATGTAGTAAAGGCAACACTGCTCGTCTCCACAATACCCATGGAGCGAATAATACGATGGATTCTCTAGTAAACCATGTGCATCCTCTGTAGCTAGGCCTCTGAAAGTAGGAGGATGGTACTTCTTGTACCTCTTAAGTCTAAGTTGCTCCTCCTCAGTTGTTGCTTCCATAACCTCGGATTGAATCGGAACAGCAGGTTGTACTAGTATAACCTATGGAACCTGATCAACATGGACCCACTGCTCTAGGGTATGAGTCGCAGGATTCTGAGCTCCTCCCCCAACCTGATATGTGGCTGGTGCAAGTGGAATCAACCCCGCCTGAGCTAGAGTACCAAACATGCTCAAGAACTATGTGAGGGTCTCCTGAAGTGTAGGCATGGAAATAGGCGCCTCAGGTGCCTGCCCCCCAACTAGAGCTACCGGTGGCTTCTATGTCACAGCTTGGGAAGGTGCTCTAGCTGCACCATGTGCCCCTTCTTGGCCTCTCCCTAGCCTCAACCTCTCGCGGCTCTAGCAGGGGGCGCGAGTGTCTGATCATTGGATCCAACGGTGAGTGTCCTCATCATCTGTGAGAGAATAGAAAGAAAAGAATTCATAATTTCAAAGTCAACAAATTCGCACGATAAGGAATCAAAAAAGTGAAGTTTCCCAATAGTTCGGTAGTCCTCTCGAAGATAAGTACAAACGTCTCGTTCTGATCCACAAGACACTACTAAACCTGCTTATGACTCGTAATACCAATGAACCTAGAGCTCTGATAATAACTTGTCACGACCCCAATCTTCCACCGTAGGATATCATGTTGGCACCTAGTCTCTAAGACTAGGTAAGCCTAACATACATGATGAAATAACATATATAATAGTAGAACTTAAAATTAAACCATCTAGCTACTATAATAGAATTCAACAATACTGCTGACAATAACTCCCAAAATCTAGTGAGACTAAGTCATAAGATCTACACGAGTACTAAAACATACCTAATACATTATTGTCTAAATAAAGAGTATGCAAAAGAAAAACAAGGACAGAGGGTGACTCCGAGGCCTGCGAACGCCGGCATGTATACCTTGAAGTCTCTAATCCCAATTCTCTACTCACTGGTGCCTAGCCCGGTATGAGGTACCTAGATCTGCACAAAAAGATGTTCAGAAGCATAGTATGAGTACACCACAATAGTACCCAGTAAGTATCAAGCTTAGCCTCAGTAGAATAGTGACGAGGTCAGGTCAAGACACCTACTTGCCAACCTTATCATACCGCATGGCTTCAAGTATTTTCCCTACTAGCAACATGCATATCAAGCCCACCTTATCTCACCGCATGCGTATCAACCCCTAGCCTTATACTACCACATGCATATCAATATCACAACTTACACCTCAAGTGCCCAAATTCCACAACTTGCCAAAAAAATCAACAATATCAATATTCCACAACAAACAACCCTTGGCTCAACCATAATGTGTAGAAGAGTCTCATAATAGCAAACTGAAATTGAATAACTCAACAAGAATGGTATTTCAACAATTAACAACTTTGCCTCAATGTGATCATGGCTTTTACAACGTCAACACCAATAACCCAACAAGAAGCTATTCCGTAAAACACAACTTTAAGTAACCAATTCAACAATTAAAGAAGTAACGGATAATAAGGAAGACAATAACTTTAACTAAATCAATAAAAGCAATTAACAAGTAAAAGATGGAACAAGTGTTAACATTGTCAAATAAGGCATGTGAGGGTAGATTAATATATGTAAGGTAGACTAACAATGAAAATATAACATGTTATGACAATTTTAATTGAAGTTATGAAAAGAGTCCAAATAGCCTAAACCGGTCAAATACCACATATAGTCAGTGTAACCACTCGTCATCTTGTGTACACGGCGTTCACATATCACAAATAGCACAATAAACTCAAATCATAAGGTGTAATTCTCCCACAAAAAGTTAGGCAAGATACTTACCTCAAACAAGCTAACTCAGTCCACTAGTAAGCATTTTTCGCGAATATCCAACTCCGAACGGATCGAATCTAGCCAAAATAACTTTATACCATAAATACAAATCATAGGAAACTATTTCGGATAATAAAGTTGCAATCTTAAAAGGAAATAGAAAGTCAACCCTAGGCAGCGTCTCGAAACCCGATCAAACTTACAAAATCCGAACACCCATTCAACGAGTCCAATCATACTAAAATTATTCAATTCCGATCTTAAATCAACTTCATCAAATTATAGCTTAGGAATTTTTCACAATTTTTCTCAATTTTTCCAATTCAAAACACTAACTAAATGATAAAAACAATGATGGATTTATGTATAATAGTCAAATTGGAGTTGAAATCACTTACCCCGATCAACTCTTTGAAAATCTCTCCCAAAATCGCCAAAAATGGAGGTCTCTAACTCAAAAGATACAAAATGGGAACAAACCCTCGATATGCCCCTTTTTAGCCAAGTGATTCCGCTTTTGCGAACCAAAAGTCGCTCCTGCGGCTCCGCACCTCCGAAAAATCCATTGCAGGTGTTGCTTTCACTTAAGCCAGGGACTTCCGCTTCTGCGGACAAGGAACGCTCCTGCGGTCCCGCTTCTGTAGAACATTGTCCGCTTCTGCGAGCCCGCTTCTGCGGCGCTCGATTGCACTTGCGGCCCAACACCAAAAGTCCATATACCACATCTGCGGTGCCACTTCCGCTTATGTGGATGCGTATCTAAGCGACTTACTCCACACCTGCGGATCCAGAGCACCAGTCCAAACCTAACTTCTGCGGCTCTGAGATCGTTTCTGTGGTGTCCCACCTGCAACCCAAAGTGCGCAGGTGTGATTGCACCAGACTCAGCAGTGTTTCAGCAATCACCAAGTCCAAAATTGTTCCGGATTTAATCCAAATCACATTCGGGGTTCCCGGGAGCACGTCCAAACATACCATCAAGTTCCAAAACACGTAACAATCAACGAGTCGCAACCCAATTCAAACTTGTTGAATCCATGAACATTCATCTTCCAAAACTAACGCCGATTCACACCAAACCAGCTCCAATTGACCTCAGATTTTGCACATAAGTCATAAATGACACAACATACCTTTTTCAACTTCTGTGATTGGAATCCGACCCTGATATCAATAAAGTCAACTATCGGTCAAACTTCTCAACCTTCCAAATCTTCAACTTTCTACCTTTCGCCAATTCAAGCCAAAGCGACCTACGGATCTCCAAATCATTATCTGAACACGCTCCTAAGTCCAAAATCACCATACGAAGCAATCATAATCCTCAAAACTCCATTCCAGAGTCATTTACACAAAAGTCAAACTCCGATCAACTTTTTAACTTAAGCTTCTAACTTTGGGACTAAGTATTCCAATTCACTCCGAAACTCATCTGAAACCCACACCAACTGCCTCGGTAAGTCACATACCCATAATATAATTTATAGGAGACAATAAATAAGGGAACGAGGCTAAAATACTCAAAATGACCGCCGGATCGTTCCACAAAAAGACCACCAACCACTCATATGTTATCATTCTCTGTGTTTTTCCTCACAAAAAAGATCTCCATAACCTACCATATCCATCATCATTGAGACAAAATAAAAAATACAAAAAGAAAGAGATGCATACATGCATGCACTAGAAATGACCATCAGAAAGGACGGGAATATCGTGTAATATGTGGACAGTAAATTGCATAATAAGCATATCATTATTGAATATACATTAATTATACATTATAAACTCAGTATATAATTTTTATACGATAATTGTATAATAAACAAACTTTCTATAAAGATAATATTATTCACCAAATAATTTTATTATTAATTGATCCATCTATATTAATCCTCATGTTTTAGTCATGACATAACTTGTTTGCGAACCAACCACCTAAAGGAACATTTCGGTATGAAGTACAAGAACCATTATACATGTACAAAATCTTGTATTAACTTATATATTGTTTGATTGTTTATCTCCAACTTGCTCAAAGTTTAATATAACTAATTATACCATGTTTGATTATTTTCTTTCCAATCTTGTAGCAACCCAGCCCATTGTCTGCATTGAGTCTAGACTCAGCACGTTTTAAAACGTGTTAGTAGACTCTAAGGCCTGTCTACTTATACGCCCAACATCTTTTCCATATTTTATCAATGGAGGATTTTCCTAGGGTATAACATACACCTCCTTAAGGACTCAGCGTCCTCGCTGAGGTTTGCCCCACCACCATTCAAGGTTGCATGCTGAGTGGTTAGACCCGCATGACTTTAAAATGCGTCACTAGAGTCTAAGACCTGTCTACTTATATACCCAGCATCTCTCCGTATTTTATCGATGTGAGATTTGCCTAGGGTGTTACAAACCTTCAGCATAACTTATTTCATGTTTGGTTGCTTTTCTCTTGGTGGTATAAGTAATATTATGTATCAGTAATACATGGATTAAATAATTAAAAGTCCAAAAAGTCCTTAAATTTAATATGTAGCATAAAGCATTATTTCACATAGCAAAATATATGAAGTTAAGAAGGTTAAGGGTAATAGTTAACGAATTTTATTTTATTTAAAAAGTAAAGACATTTTGAATTACATTACAATTCATGAATTACTAATTTGTGCAATAACTATTCCGCTCATCCCAAAACCTTGCATAATTAAACGTTACATAATTAATCTTGGTAAAATTAAATCTTGTACAACTAATTTTTACATAACTAAACCATTTATTGTTAATACTTGCGTAACTCTAACCAGCAACCGAATGATCCCTAAAGGGTCGTTCAGTATGATAGATAATCAAAAATAATCATGGGATAAAAGTTTAGTATCACGTTATCCCTTGTTTGGTTAATAATCATGTGATAAGTTATCCCAATGATTAAAAATAGTACCGGGATAACTTATATCTCCCAGAGGGTGGGATAGTACCCCTAGAATAAATGAGTAAAATTGACAATCTTAGGATTAATATAACATACCCAACAATCAACACAAAGTAATACCCGAATAACTAACTCCACCATAACTAATTTCAATATAACTAATCCCAGCATGACTTATCTTCAAACCAAACGACGTCATTTATCCTGGGATTATTATTCCACTCTCTTGCAGGTACAAGTTATCTCAATACTTTTTAATGCTGGAATAACGTATCCCAGAATTAGTAATCAAACAAGGGACAAGACAGTCTTAACTTTTTATCCCAAAGTTCTTTTTGTTTATCCATCTTACTAAATGTCCGCTAAGTGTGTAAAAGCTAGTGAGTCCTTTCACTAGGGGTGGCAAACGGGCGGGGCGGGTCGGATATGGGATAGGTAAAAAACGGATAATGAAAAAATGGATAAATTATCTGACCCGATCCATATTTAATACGGTTAAAAAGTTGGTTACCGGCAGATAACATGGGTAACCATATTATCCAGGGCTTCATGAATATGATCACTTTTGGGAGAATTTCTAGACTTCCAACTTGAGGAACTCTCAATTTGAGATTTTATAAATGTAAAAGTTAAGCGTTAGTTATCCATTGGTTATCCATTTTCTAAATAGATAATATTATTCTTATCCATATTTGACCTGTTTTCTAAAAAATCATTATCCAATCAATTTTTTAGTGGATATTATGGATAGTTAACTGTTTTCTTTTAACCATTTTGTCACTCCTACCTTCCACTAACAACTTGTTTGGATGATTGTTACCTATTGTATTGTTACTTTAAATACGATATTTATTTTAATTGTTATTTAAATTTTATTTTATCGTGTCGTTAAATTCATCATTACGTAACGACGAAATATGCCACTTTATGTAACAATCATCTTTTATTATTATTAAATAATTTTATTTTATCATTTATCGTACCTTTTTATATAATAATTTACTCAGTATTATAAATTTTTTTATAATATTACAAATTTATTATTGGTGTGTGATATCATCAAACAACGATAATCGATACAATCTATTCAAATATTATATTCATCAAACGATACTGTATAATACCGTACAATACAATACAATACGTTATAAAAGTCCAAACAAGTTTAACAGTCTAAGACGAAAGAAAAAGAATATGAAATAGAGGGAGAGCGGGACAAGGGCCAAAAAGGAAATAATAGTGATACAGAAGTGAAATAGAGGGAGAGTGGGACAAGGGCAAAAATGGAAATAACAGTAATACACAGTTGCTCCATATCATAGCGCCACAGTCCCACTATGTACATGGCGGCACCATTATCCATAACAGCTTGAACATTCCTCAAAACAGCGAAATACTCTTAATTTAACCGATAACGCCCAATCAAAAGGAAAAAATGGAGGCAACCTCAGTGCTCAGCTCCTCTTCTACTTCCTGTTTTCCACCTTCACACATTCTCTTATCCTCCTATACCTCAAAACCCCATGTGGGGTTTATCTTCAATTCTTTATCAAAATGCACTTCTCCTCCTCGTTTGCTCTTTTCTTCTTCAAACCAGAGTAGTGTTTACACTAACAGCAACAGTAGCAGATTCTCTCTGCTTCGGCCTTCAGCTCTTACTGTTGAAGAAGCTGTTGAACAATCTACTGATACTTTTTCAGTTCAGCCCAAAATTGATAAGAGTGGCAGATTTTGTAGTCCTAGAGCCGCCCGAGAACTCGCTCTGTATGTCCTTTTCCTTTTCTCCTTTTGTATAACTTGTTTTGTTTAATTGTGCCTACTCCTTTAGTAAAAATTTGAATTGTAAGCCAATTTTATCCATTTAATTAGGTGGTTGTTTTATTTTTTTAAACTAGGTAAACGAAGAAGGACTAGTGTTTACACCAACCGAATCAATACATGACACATATTATTGAATCGTAGTTAATTAATACTTCCTCCGTTTTAATTTAGATGCCATAGTTTGACTTGACACGAAGTTTAAGAAAAAAAAAGATAATTTTGAAACTTGTGGTATTACAAGCTTAAAGCGTAAAAGCTTTATGGGGCCATGACATTTTTGTGGTTATAAAGTTTCTCATTAAGCAAGCGTAAAATGGGTAAAATGTATAGTTTAAAGTTAAATTATTTCCAAATTTAAAAATGTATCATTTATTTTGAGACAGATTAAAAAAGAAAGTACCTCGTCCAATTTGAAATAGATTGAGTACATATTCTCACCTTAACTTATCATTTAATCATGTTAAATTAGTTGGTTTTGGTGTAGACACCTAGTGTAGGTAAGTTTTTACCTAGCAACCACTTCATTAGATTTTTTTTTTTTTTAAATTTATTAGGTTTGTAGCACACTCTTGACAGGTGGACCTAATTTTTTTTTCCAAGCACGTCGAAATCTTTTTTCTTTATGGTGGTTATAAGACTGGAATTCAGGACTTATGTCTGCATTGAAACCATGTTAAAATGTCCTGGTTTAGCGCAATGCATTGCTTTTATATAACAAATTAACATAACAGAAATAAGTTTAAAATAATCATACAATAACACCATGATTATAAAGAAAAATACAATAATGTAAATACATTTTTACTTAACAGTTACATGGAGCAAATGACAGGTTTAATTCTGTTGCATATTCTTGTCTTAGGATGACAATATATGGGGCATGTTTGGAAGGGTCAGGCCCTGTTCGTCTTTTTGAGAAACGGATGAACATTAGAAGAGGTAATGCCTTGTTCTATTGGCTCCTTTTCTAATTTTAAAGAAATTACAGCTACACTTATGGTTCTTTTAATTCTTTAGCTAACAGTATTTGATTATGGTGTGTAGAACCGGGATATGAGTTTGATAAAGAGTGGTTAGTGAAGTACAATCACATGAGCTTTGGAGGTCCCCCTGTGAAAACTGAGACGATTGAAGAAGCTGATGAACTTCTGAAAAATGACGAAAATGATTCTGAAATAGGTATTTACATGTGTTGTTTTAACTTACTGCTTCATATGGTTGCTACTTTGTGTTACTATAGTTTTGTCTACGGATGGTTAACTTGAGGTTAATATCTTTACTCTATTACAATCTTATGATCTCTCTGTCAGTAGCATTGTAGCTAATTTTCCCTTAAGTGTCGGATTTGAAGACTAGGTTTTGAGCGGAATGACAGAGACTGAATAATTACATATTCTAGACTTGTAGCTTGAAGTTGAGACTTAAAATGCCAAATTATTTCTTGGTCCCTTATGTTCCTTCATAGTGAATATTTCGTCCTTGTACCAAAGATACTCTTGAGTCTTTGACAATGCAGGGAAGTAGTACGAATTGACCACTGCTTCTGCATATTAAATTGTTTCATTCATAGTTGGATGGATCCACTACAAGTCAAGACTAACAAAAGGTAGATGGTTAATCAGTGCCTATCTAGACTGGCTTTTGACTGTTGTAGAGTATGCATTGACATTCTCCTATTATAATGTAATGATGAGTACACTGCGCAGTCCACCATATGCACGGTATTTAAGATGTTCTTCCTAGGGGAGCTTAGTCTTTGAGATAATAACCTGAATACTCCTTCATGAATGTGGCTAGCCTATAGCACAAAAAGTCAATCATTGACCAATATGTAGTGGTAGTGGGTGATAGTTAGGAATGAAGTTGATTTCCCTCCAGAAAGATTAAACAAAAACTAAAGGCAATATGCACCCTGATCTAAATAGGGCACTAGTAGCAAAGTTGACGTCTCCTATCAAAAGAAAAAAAGAAGCAGCAAAGTTGACTTCAAACTCTTTTAAAGGTATGGCTGTCGGCATTAAGGCGTCCATTGGTTATCACGGAAAGAAGTGAATAATAATGAGTAAGATAGTGCATGTTAATTTTAGAAACCTACAGTCTTTCTCCCCAATTCCTACTTTCCCATCCTTGAAATCAATTCACCCCTAAGGCAACAAGTTTTGAACATCCTCTTCTTTCTACTCCCGCTTTTTAAGATTCCATTCTGTGATGCACCTTACAAACAGCTGCATGAAGGATGAAAGAACATTTTATTCAACAAAAGTTCGTCTGCAGAAGATTGTATTGAGGTCTAGTTCCGACTCGTGATGGATGAACTTTCTGAAGTTTTATTTCTTCATCAATTTCCTGGGAGATTGGTTGAGCCTTCATACTCCTAAGTCCTATCCCCTCATAGATACTAGATACATTGTTGCATTTTAGTGATATTGTCACTGTGTAACGTTGTGGTCAATGGCTTTTAGTAGAAACATACTAATGCAGAATTCTTTCTCAAATATTAAAAAATGTGGAAAATTTTCTATCTCTATCTTTTTCCCTTTTAGCTAATTTCTATATTTGTCCATTCAATCCAATAATCCATTAATTTATTTTCTCTCTCTCAGAAGCTGAAGTTCTCTCAGCTCCACCAAAGTTGGTGTACAGCAAACTTATTTTGCGGTAAGCTCATTAATCATATATGGCTCTCCTTATGTATCTTACAGTTTCTACTTTCTTCAGAGTATGGGCAGGCATGGATAAACTGGTAACTTTATTGAATATTTGCAGTTTCTCACGGAAACTTTTGGTGGCAGTTGAAGAAAAGTGGGATAATAACGTGCTTGCAATAAATAAAGTGGCACCCGATAATTGGAAGGTTGGATGTATTACTTATGCCTTTATGTTCTTGCTCTTAGTTGTAATAGTAGATTCTTGCTTGCTGGACACAAAAGTGATAGCACCATAAAATTCGAGATTCTTTCTTTCATGAACCCACACAACCACGTTCTGCCACCAGTCCCAGCTCTTTAGAATGACATTCAGACTGAATCGATTGAAGATTATCAAAAGAACATTCTCCAATTTCTACTTCTACATGAACGTATAACTAAACATGCAGTTCACTCAAAATCTTGTCCCCCTTGTTCCTCTAAGGGAGCCTCAGTATCTACATTCAACAAACTCTTTTGATACTATTGGTGGAACAATGCAATATCTTTTGTTCAAGTGAATGAAGAAATTACAATATGCTTTTCTTGATTAACAAAAAGTCACTGGTGGTGCGTCATCGTCATCCTGAATGTACAAATTTGGACAAGCTTGGGTTAAGAAAATGTTCAAGTTTGGCAGATTTTATATTTGAAAGACAACTATGGGCTAAAAGTGGCTAGGAAAATAGATTGTCTCCTGCACTTCCATAGTTTTTTTGTTTTCTTTTTCTTTTTAGTTAATCTAATGTCCAACCTTTTTCTGCAACGACCCTGTCTAGTCCCTCTGCCAAGTTAGCCTACCAAATTAAGTGAAATAGTGCAATTCCACTTGCATTATCCTGATTCCCTTTCTCGCCATCATGCCAAGCACTTTCAAACTATTGACACACTGAGTCGGGGTTATACAATATGAGGGAGCGGTTAGCAGTGGCGGAGCCACATACACCCAAGGGGTGTCATCAGTTCGCTAAGTTTGAAAAGTCCAAAGAGCGCAGACTAGCCACGGAGCTTGGATACGGTTTCCCGATCGGAGATCCATGGATCACAGACGGTATCTCAGAAGACAAGAACGAAAGACAAAGAAATGAAGAAAAATAATAAAGTTTATTATGATACATATCTTTCTCATGTAGGAGATGAATAAGTCCATTTATTTAGTTCTACATTAACTAAATAGGACGCTTATAATCGCGATCATGCCGCATCAGCTCTTTCAGTCACTACTACCTGTGTCGCACCTACAGTGGCAGAGAGCATTCACAAAGAAATGGTGTAAGCAGAAGGGAAAGCGCAACGGTTAGCGACTACCCGAGGAGTGATCCCTCTCTTATTTTCCCTTTTTTTAAGATCCGAGTATTCTTGTTTATATTGTTACGGCTATAAACACTTTTTTGTTCCTATTAACAAAACATCCCCTTTTTCTTCGCTCTTCCAGAGCCGTGTTATGGGTGACCTTATTGCACTGTTCAGAGAGCACTTGTGTATGTGATGCAAGTGAACGTCTACGAAAAAGCTGTCGTAAAGTTTCGTTCTTATCTGTCTCTCCAGGAAAATGGATATCTCCAGAAAAGATTTTAAGTTCAATTGGTTTTTTTTTCCTCTCCACCTGGACCAACCCACCGACTCGGCTTCTTAGATTCAAGGCTCAGACAGAATTAGTTAGAAGCACCTCTTTCTATTGATATTGGCTTGATGTGATGCTCTCTTCTCTCGCCCGTAAACCATAGGAAACATCGGCAGCAGACATCTTCAAAAAAGCTGGTTGGAGTTGCTCATTCCCATTTTCCGTTTGGGCAGTTGGTCGGAAAGTACCTAGTTCAGTGACGCCTATTGCCTTCGTCTTATTCAAACGTTTATGGCAGAATGCCTTCAAGCATGACGACACCCCTTCGCCGGAAAATTACACTTTTTAGCTCGGTAATTTAAAAAAAAAATGTATATATATATATATTATATAATGACACCTCTTGACTTCTTGGTGAGTTTATTTCTTTATATTTTGACTTCTCTTAATGAAAATCCTGGCTCCGCCACTGGCGGTTTTGCGAAGGAGGCAATGAAAGAAAAGTTGAGTGGCAATGAGAATCAATGAGGCTGTTAAACTTCTGTCAAGTTGGTCAACTTGGTAGATAGAAGGACCAACTTTGTTTGTATTGCATGAGTTCAAGGTTAAATGAGCTGTAAATCAAGTACAGATCAAGGGCCAAAACTGACATCTGCCTGCGCTGATTCTGTTGGGCGATGATAGGAATTTAATCTGCCTACTTCTGCTGTGGTGTGATTGTTGGGTGCGGGACAGGAAATAATAAATGAATTATAGCAGCAAACAAGCTTTCATTTAAATTCAAGTGAAAAGGAACAATTTACAATTTATCAATGCTTTTTATGAGTAGATAGGTCAAGAGATCTGCACTTCACCAATGTGTAAAAGCTAGGGATGTTTAATCTTTCGTTTTGACTTTATCGTCCTGGAGTTCTTTGTGTTTTTGTTTTGTGAATAGTCCGTCTGGTTCAGATAGAACCATCGGTTGCACTTTTTGTTGGTATCTTGAGATGACAGAATTTGTTAATACGCCAGTCACTAATGCCATGAGTTCTTCTTCCAGAATGAGCCAGCAGGCAGGATCCTGGAGCTCTCAATTCTTCATTTATCAATGGCTGAAATATCAGTATTAGGAACACGGCACCAGATAGTCATCAATGAAGTAATTTTTCTCTCTCTTAAACATTTTTTTGGGCTACTCTCGAGTCTTGGATAACTAGACTACTTAACCTCCCCCTTCCCCATGCATGAAAAGCTGAGGGTCAAAGTATTTCTTCTTGCTTCCTTGTCCTTACTTTCTGTTAATTAACACTGGAGGAGCAATTCAATTGAGGCTGATTAGGGTGAAAGTGGAAATAATGAAGTAGTTCAAAAGACAGGAAGGGAGGCTAAGCCAAAGATGTGAATTGTTTCATTACGATTCCACTTATGGATTTGAGACGTTGTTTCATTACGATTCCACTTATGGATTTGAGACGACTTAAGATTCTCCCTTTTTGTTGAGTTCCCTATATATTCCACGACACTTGCATGCAATAATAGCCCATCATCTATAGACGCGAATCCAGGATCTAGAGTGAGTTCAGAATGAGAGTGTCCTTTTATATGTATACATTTGACTATTGTTGATCTATATATACATAGCTCGAGCAGAAGGTAGTGGGTTTAGTTGAACCCGCCTAAATCCTCCTTACCCTGTAATTTCTTTCCTCATCTTTCAATCCCGCTCATCACTTAACTGTTTTTGTCTATTAAGCACTCAATTAGCAGTTGAACTCAAATAATTTTATTCCCCTATTCTTGAAGGCTGTTGACCTTGCGAAACGATTCTGTGATGGGGCAGCACCCCGTATTATCAATGGTTGCCTCAGGACATTTGTAAAGGATCTTGAAAGAGCAAATGCCCGAGCTAACCAGTCACTGTTTACTTGACATGTTGAAAATCTCAAGAATTTGATGAATACTCAAAGAGTTAATATATCAACCTACAGGAGACGCTCTTTCTGAGCATTCCTTGCAAAAGCCATGAGAAGAACCAGCAATGCCTTGAGATGCAGCTCCCGGGACAAATTTATGCGCTCATCCAATAAATAAGGAAGAATTGTATATCAAGATGTTAGCATTGCCCACGTTCAACTTTATGGTTAATATTGTCATGTCTATCCTGAAGCAATGTATATTGTATCACACTGTGTAATTGCCTTAGAGCCTTTGACTTGGAATTTCAGGTTGTAATAGCTTTTACAGAGCCAATATATGTGATTGGTTTTTGTCTTTTTCTTTTCTTTTCTTTTTATTCAAGCCATCACCCAGGGTATGTGGCCCTATGGTGGTGGGAGGTTTGGCATCACCCCTACTTGTCTATTAGATAATCCAAAAGAATACATAGAGGAGGAAATAAACCTTAGTCTGTACAGATACATGGAGAGTGAGTGAGCTCACTCTAAGATAATTTTGTACATTGTCTAAGTTTTCACCTATGTTGCGCGGATCCTCCAAAATGACGCCGCACCCGTGTTGGATCCTCCAAAAATGCACTATTTTTGAAGGATCCGACATGCACCCACTGACGTTTTCGGAGAGTCAGAGCAATATAGGTTTTCACTGAGAGAGGGCTCCCTTCTCATGAGTCTGAGCGGTTTTCACTGAGAGAGTGTGCTCCCTTCTCATGTTACGGATGAAAGAGCTAGCTTTGAAATGAAACCTATATGTTAATACAGTGAGTAGTCTTAACCATTATCAAATATGAAATGCCCCTTCTTGGACCTGATTCTGAAGCGGATAAAGCCATTTCAATCATTCTTCAATAAAGCTTTAGTCTCTCATTGTAAGGCCATAGCTTGTGTGAAGAATCTCTCCTGTTTAGTCTCCACTCCAATGTTAGCAAGTGAATCAGCAACAAAATTGGCCTCCCTATATTAGTGACCAACATGAGTTTCCCCTTGAATCATCAGGGGTTACAAAATGGTTAAAAGAAAACGGTTAACTACCCATATTATCCACTAAAAAATGGGTTGGATAATGAACTTTTTAAAAACGAGTCAAATATGGATAAGAACCATATTATCCATTTAGAAAATGGGTAACCAATGAGCGTAACTTTTACATTTGTAAAGCCTCAAATTGGGGATTCCTCAAGTTAGAGAGACTAACAATTCTCCTAAAAGTGATCATATGCAAGAAGTCATGGATGCTGGTTAACCCATTTTTTATCCGTATTAAATATGGGTCAGGTTGGACAATTTATCTGTTTTTCATTACCCATTCCCCCCGAACCATATCCGCCCCGACCCGCCAGTTTGCCTCTCCTAGTTATCAGGTATCTCATTTGATGGATATAATACTTGAGGTATGATTGAATCTTGTTCTCCCCTTTAATCATTCTGGCTAGTAATAAAGAGTTGGTTTCCACCAAAATATTGTTGTGGCCATTGTTGATGCACCAGTGCAACCCTTTAAGTAAGGCCATAGTCTCAGCTTTGTTGTTGCTGCAAACACCAAAGTAAGAGTAGTACGCCATGATCCTATGGTTTCTAAGTATACCACCTCCGGTTGCTTCTCCAGGATTGCTTTTACAGCAGCAATCTATATTTAACTTGAGCATACGACTACCAGGTTTGCGCTATTTAATAATCTTGAGAGGGGTGAAATTATCCACTAATAGCATTCCGTTGTTCTGGAAAGGAGCTCAGCACCAATAATGAATGGTGAAGGAATAAGGGATCCCTTTGTTTGAGCTCTTTGGTGGATTTAAAGAAACCATGTCTGGTTTCATTGATATTGATATAGTACCAATTATTAGCAATCACTCTCCAAATCATATGAATCCAGTTCTCAAAAAATCCCATTTGCCGTAGAACCTGACACAAATAACTCCAGGAGATTCTATCATAAGCCTTAGCTGAAACTCGAAAAATGCTGAAACTGAAAATATCCGAGTCCACGTAGTTTACTGCGTGTCATTAAAGAATTTAATCTGCCTTACTATACCCGAGGTTATGAATGACTTCCTCGTGACACAAAATAGATATACATGTCGCAGAAATAGCGGTACCTCAAACGCCTACGACTTCGCTGAACTCAAGGCAGTAAGAAATCACACAATATACTCGATTTTTATTTTTAAGAAAGTATGCAGAAGTTCGAAAAATTCAACACATAAACTGAAGGAATACTTCTGTATTTATAGCTGAAATTTGGACTGCAAGTGGTGCAAAAAACACCAGTTCGGCAATGGTGTCTGCCTAGGGAAGACACTATGACTTCTCAAAAATTACCGTTGTAGTTGGAATATTTCCGCAAAATTTATCGCAAAATCGGTAATAATATTAGAAAATGGAAAAAGAAATAACGAAAATGAAAAGTAATTTGGTCCAAAAATTGGCCATCAACAAACCAAATCTGAAGCGCACGAGGGGAGACTCTTCTTGACTCCTTATGAGCTAGAAGTTGTGCTTCTATATACAAGAACAAAAATTTCTCTTTCCATCCAACTGATGAGAGACACATGTCACGATCCAAAATCTCAACCTATCATGATGACACCTAACACACTTGCTAGGCAACTCGATATCACATGAAAAATAAACAATTGGAATAAACACATGTGTTTAATAAACTCAACAGTGGATAATCTCATTAATATTTGATAAAAGTAACTGAAATACTACTACAACCACCCTAAAATCTGGTATCAACAAGTACATGAGCATACTAAATCTCAACATAAACCAAAGTCTAGTACAACTGTCTGAATAATAGAGTAGTACTAAAGAAAATAAAAGGAATGTGAATCAAGGTATACATGCATCATAGCAACTACCTCGAAGTCTCTGAGCAGGTACGAGTACAGATCTAGCAATCACCATGTCTAGATGTACCTGAATATGCACACAAAATGCAGAGTGTAGTATGAGTACAATTGATCCCATGTACTCAATAAATAACAGAAATAACGCAGGGTTGAAAGCAGTGACGAGCTCAGAAGGATACAGTCACAACCAATATAATAACAACACAAATATAATAATCACAAAGACAATAAATAACTCAGATAAATTTCCATAATCAGCTTGTTCAGGGTATAGAAATTTAGACATGCTTTCAAGTTCACAATTAAATACTAACACTGATAAGAACATGTCAAGTATAGCTAGTATGAGGAATGTTACGTCTCTATGCCTATATGTAAGATATGCATGCCAAATGTATGATTTCACTATTGACATCCAATTTTGTCCCTCTTTTCTTCCAAATTGTTTACTTGAACTTCTAATATCATTAATAATGTAAGAATATTTATTTTACTTCTTGCATTATTCCTACTCCTATTTATAATACATTTATTCAAGTGATTTATATATTGATTGATGCCATTTAAATTAATGATTATCTACTAAATAGATATTTACAACATAAATTCGTAATTATTTAAATACTAGAAAATTATTTAATATAAATATTTTATTACTAGGCATATTAAAATTAAATTATTTATTTCATATTAATAGCTTTGTTATAAGATTGAAGAAGCCCAAATTTAAAGGCAAAGGAGAAAGAAATTCGGCCCTTTTCATAGGCCAAATTCGGAGGCCCATACCCACCAGCCCATCTACTCTATCTTCACTTCCATGTAGACGCCACATGAGTCCCACGCCATCGCCACATAGGCGCCAACGGTCGAAACCCCATGACCAACACACGCCCGACACATGTCCTCCTCACCCCCCACTCTGACCCCACACCTTCAAGAGAATTTTATGTATTTTTGTTTTTAATTTTTACTTGTTTTATCCTAAGCCTATTTTGAGCCATTCGTTATTTTAATCCAAGGGTCAATATTTATCCCATCAATTAAATAAAATTTGCTAACCCTTCTCTCTCTCCTAACCCAAAAGACGCTCTCTATAGTCCCTTTCTTCCTCTGCAATGGCAGATTTCTTTTGGCTTCTTCTCCAATTTTAAGTAAAGGTTTGATCTCTCATTATGAAATCAGAGATTATATGTTATTTTGAGTAGTTTAAGCATGATTCCATGCGTTCGGAGTAAGTTGGAAGAACTTGAAATTCATAAGTAGATTCTATTTGGTTTTGGATTGTGATTCTCAGTTTTAATGTTGTTTTTCGCGTTCAAAGGTGCGAGCGAGTCCGTTTTATGTCTACGAACATGTTGGTATGTTTGGTCGAGGCTCGAGGCCCCCATGTAGGATTCAGAGGGTTGATAGAGCTTGTTTTCTCTTTGGAGAGGAGTTGTTGGTGCCTGTCATTTGGTGCGCTCACACCTGCGGTGGAATGGCCGTAGAAGTGGCACGGCAGATGCATCGGCTAACTCGTAGAAGCGGAAAGAGTAGGGTTCAGCGAGCTCCACAGATGCGGAGAGAGGCAGCCTGGCCATGGTCGCAGGTGCGCGAGCTGAGCCGAGCAAGCAGGCTCGCAGATGTGGGACTTGGCCGTAGGTGTGATGGGTCGTGCGTCATTCATGTTCCGCAGATGCGGACAGTTGATCGCAGAAGCGGTCCTGAAGAAGCAGAGAACCTTCCGCAGGTGCGAAAAAATCGCACGGCAGAAGGGTTGCATTTAAGTCGAGACTTAGGATCTTTTCTTCATTTCTCTCACTTATTGGTCGAATATAGAGCTCTTTGAGGAGGGATTTTCACCTAGAACTTTTAGGTAATGATTTCTATACAATATGAGTTAAAACATAGATTAGGGTAGATTTTAACATGTAAATTGTGAAAATTATTGGCTTAGTTGAAAAACCTAAGTTTTGGATAAAAATGGGATTTAGCCACGAAAATGGTTATGGAATTGGGTAAAAATTTATATATTTGAGTTGGTGAGGTTATGAGTAACATTTGTCTTCGAAAATTTCCGGAATCCGGGCACGTGGGCCTTGGGGAAAATTTTAGGGATCTTCCAATTTAGGTTGGGTAATTACTCTAATAGTTAAATTATGAACTTTTGAACATGTATTGATTAGTTTATATAACATTTGACTAGTTTTGGGTTGTTGGGCACCGAGTTGAGGATTTAAAGAATATTTGTGGGTTAGAAGTGAGCTTGAGAACGAACTAAGTCCCTTTCCTAACCTTGTAAGAGGGAATTTACCCCATAGGTGATTTAAATTACTATTTGCTTCTAATTGTGGGGGCTACGTACGCACGAGGTAATGAGAGTCCGTGCGTAGCTACTAATTATGCTTATGTCCTGGTAGTTTAGGACCCAAATCATGAAATACTTGTGATGTTTGCACCCTACTGGTTAATTAAAGTGCCTAAATTATATTGGAACTTGATAAAGGATTTATAAGAGCCCGAATTTCACTTATTTGAGTTTGGGAGGGTTACTTGACCATTTATAAAAATTATGCTTCTTTGTGTATTAGCCTTGTGATAGCTTTTAAATCGGATGTTCATAAAGTATCCACTCTTATTCTGGAGCGGGCCGAATGCTTCGGCAGTAGAATAGATGCATCTATGGTTCGTGCCGCTCGACCCTCGACAGTGTATACATTATTCTGGATCGGGCCGTATGACCTCGGCATAAATCGTGCGTGGTAATATTTGGAGCCTAATTATAACCTATATTATTTTATGGCTTGAGAGGTTAAAACAACAAATGACAGAAATTGACTTGGAATTTACTATTTGTGAAATAATTATGTATTCATTTCTTGTTATTGAGTTATTATTATTATTATTATTATTATTATTATTTACATAACCCATGCTTATTTAGAATTTATGTATCTTATTGTTAGCCCATAGTAAGTGTCATGTTGACCCCTCGTCACTACTTCTTCGAGGTTAGACTAGATACTTACTGGGTACATGTTGTTTATATACTCACGCTACACTTCTGCACTGGCCGTGCAGGATATGAGGCAGGTGCATTTGACAGTCACACCGGCGCTCAACCGCGTTGCCCTTAGGTCTAGTGGTTAGATGCTTCCTAAGCCATTCTGCAGCACCTAGAGTCTCTCTTTTGTACTTATTTTCTGTCTACTTTATTTCAGAGAGTAGTTAGAGTTTTGTATATTCTACTAGTTGGTCATACACTTGTGACACTAGGTATTGGCACACATACTAGAAGACTTTATGGTTTTGGAGTATTTATGTCACAATGTTTGCCCACTCAATTGACTTCATTCTATTTTATTAAACTTTCTACTCCTTAATTTATTAATAAATGGAATTTAATTACTTGGAAACTTATTAAGAGAACAATCACATGGTCAGTACCATTGACTTGCCTAGCGGCGACGTTAGGCGCCATCACAGCCTATAGGAGAAATTGGATCGTGACAACATGGTATCAGAGCACTAGGTTGTCACGACCCGAATTTCCCACCGTTGGGACCGTAATGGCGCCTAACATTGAACCCGCTAGGCAAGCCAACATTTCTGAGTGATTACCTTATTCCTTTATCTTTAGCAGTTTACCAGACTTTATAATAAAATTACGGAAATTTAAAATACAAAATAACATGATTCAACAGTTTGATATAATACTAATAAGAAATCCAAAACCAAAGTACTCCCAGAACAGGTGTCACAATCTCACAGACTGTCTACGAATACTACAAATAGGAGTCTGAACAAAATAAATACATCTGTTTCAGAAGTAAATAGGAACAAAACATAAATGAAATAGGAGGGGACGCCAAGGCCTGCGGACGTCTACAGAACTACCTCGGAGTCTCCGCTGAACTGAAGGCAGCAACACTGATCTACGGTTCGAAGAGTCCAGTACCGGGATCTGCACAGAAGTGCAGAGTGTAGCATCAGTACAACCGACCCTATGTATTGAGTAAGTGTCGAGCCTAACCTCGGCGAAGTAGTGACGAGGCTAGGACACGACAACCAACTAAACCTGTGCAGTTTAATCATATACGGAGAAAATAATATCCACAAGAATTAAGCAGCTAAATACAAGGAAAAAGGGGACATGTTGAGGGGAGGAATATCAAATAATGGAAGTAACGAAGTAAAGCAACAAATCTGATATCAATTTAAACAACAGAAGTAACAACACAAAAACAAGTGCACGACATCACCCTTCGTGTTTTTACTCTCATCCTCACCCAAATAGTAAATAGAATAAACGGCATCACCCTTCGTGCTTTTACTCTCATTCTCACAGTAAATCAATAGAAACGGCACGGAATCACCCTTCGTGCTTTTAATATCATAATACGACACGACATCACCCTTCGTGCTTTTACTCTCATCCTCACAATAAATCAAAAGAAAACGGCACGTCATCACCCTTCGTGCTTTACACTCTTCCTCACCCAAACAAATCAACCCCGCAAGGAAATCAACACTACAAACATCAATAATAAAATCCATAACATCCCGACAAGGGAGCCAACAGTAGAATCAATATCATCCCAGCAAGGGAAAAACAACTATAACCAATCTCACTTAGTTACTAAACTTCACGCAGTAATTCTTAACTTGAACCAATACTAAACAATGATCAATACCAAAGAAATACCACCAACATGAATAATTATCAAATTTAAATTCAAGTAAGGTTCGATGAAAAATCACATAAGTCACAATATTCAACTCACGACATGCTTGACACCAACGTATAGGCACTCGTCACCACCTATACATTGCACATTATACTAACACGTAGCAAATAAGGCACAATACCTATTCCCTCAAGCTAAGGTTAAGCTAAACACTTACCTCGAATTCCACGACCAACTCAAGCCTCAATTACCGCCTTCCCTTTAGAATTCTCCTCCAATTCGATTGTATCTAAACATAATTAGCTTAATAATATCAATAAGTGCTAATAATTCAACCCCAATGCTTGATTATAGATTTTCTATCATTCTTCCCAAAAAGTCAAAAATCGGCCCTGGGCCCGCTTGGTCAAAACACGAGGTTCGGACCAAAAGTCGATCAACCATACACCCACGAGCCCGAATATATAATTAGTTTTGGAATCCGATCCCAAAGCGATGTCTAAATTCCAATTATACAAAAAGCCCTAACTCTACCTAAATCCCCAACTTTCTACCATTAAAACCCTAGAATTCTTGATAAAAGTTGATGAAAAATATTAGAAAGTTGAAAGAAACTATTTATTGGAAACTTACCTATGATTTGGGAAGAAAATCTCTTGAGAAAATCGCCCTAAGCCTCCTATTTTTGTGAAGAAGTGAAAATAAAAATGGATGAAGCTCTAACTTAAAACACACTGCCTGACCCTCGCACCTGCGCTTGCGCAGGTGTGAAAAAATGGTCGCACCTTCGGAAATGGGCAAGGCCACTGAAGGCCGCACCTGCGGAGGTTTATCCGCTTCTGCGAAAATCTCGTCGCACCTGCGGAAATGGGGCAGGTTGGGATGGACCGCACCTATGGCTGAAGGTCCGCACCTACGGTCTCGCACCTACGACCCTAGGCTCGCAGGTGCGGGCACACCAGAACTGGTGCACCAGCAGTGATTTTTCCAATTCTAAACACCCCAGAACCTACCCGAACCTCACCCGAGCCCTCGGGGCTCCAAACGAAACATGCACCACAACCCTAATAACATCCTACAGACTTACTCGCGTGACCACATCGCCAAAACAACATCTTAAACAACGAATTTAGCATAGAAATCAAAGAAAATCTTAAGAACTTTCAAATTTCACAACTACGGGTCCGAATCACGTCAAATGACCTCCGTTTCTTACCAAATTTTACAGGCATCACTCTAGTACCATATTAAACCTATACCGGGCTCCGGAACCAAAATACGGTCCTGATACCATCAATTTAAAATACAAACAAATTTCCATAAACTCTCATAATTTCAGTAAAATTATTTCTTTCAAAAATTCATTTCTCGGGTTTGGGACCTCGGAATTTAATTCCGGGCATACGCTCAAGTCCCATATTTTCCTACGGACCCTCAGGGACCGTCAAATCACGGGTCTGGGTTCGTTAACCCAAAATATTGACCGTAGTCAACTTAAATTCAATTTTAAACGTAAAATAGCATTTTTCTCAGTTTTTCATATAAAAGCTTTCCGGATACATGCCTGGATTGTGCACACAAAACGAGGTGAGATAAAAGGAGGTTTTCAAGGCCTCAGAACACAATTTTGACTTCTAAAACAGGAGATGACCTTTTGGGTCATCACATAGGTTCACGTAGGTCTCACAAGTTATGAAAAGGCCTAACAGAGTATTGCGGATCGGTGCAGAGACGTCCGTACTTATCTTCGAGAGGTTATAGGGTGTTAGCAAACCACTCTTTCTTCATATCCTATCGTGCAATTGATGTTGTGCTAAGTATATTTCTCTTATTCTCTTAGAGATGGTAAGAACACGCGCGACGGAGGTACCTGATCATGGAGGAGCTGCTCTCCTGTTGCTAGATGCCGAAGGAGGGCTCCAACTCGTGGTAGAGGATGAGGACATCCCATAGTTGCACCAGTTGTGCCACCAGTGGATCTAGTGGAGGATCCTATTATTGAGGAGCAGGGCGAGGTGCCTGCAACAGATCTAGCCTCGGTGGATTTCATGTCCGCACCGGGATTCCAGGAGGTTATAGGCTGTATGCTACAGTTCATGGATTTTATGACTCAGGCTAGTTATTTCCATCGGACCCAACCACGTCTCAGGCGGGATGGGGAGCACAGACCCCTATCACTGAGGCTCCAGGGCATGCAACTGTCATATATCAGACCCCGGGCGCACTACCCGTGGGTGGAGTTCAGCTAGTTGCAGCAGCTATACCTGATCCTAGACCAGTTGTGGCCGACGAGCCGCAGAAGCTATTGGACAGATGGACCTGGCTACATCCTCCTGTCTTTGGAGGTGAGCGACATGAGTACCCTCACATTATTGATCGGTGCAGGGACAGACTGCACAACATGAGGATATTGGAATCCCACAGGGTGGACTTTACCACCT
This sequence comes from Nicotiana paniculata, assembly GCA_005239505.1. Lineage (NCBI taxonomy): Eukaryota > Viridiplantae > Streptophyta > Magnoliopsida > Solanales > Solanaceae > Nicotiana > Nicotiana paniculata. The sequence continues at coordinate 46,165 of ML365304.1, forward strand.
TTCAGCTGGAGGGTAGGGCCCGTAGATGGTGGAAGTCTTATCTTCTCGGAAGATCAGCAGGTTCTCCTCCCATGACTTAGGACCAGTTAAAACGCCTCTTCCTGAACAGATATATTCCCTCATCTCAAAGGGAAGAGTTGCAGTTTCAGTTCGAGCAGCTCTAACAGGGTAAGATGTTGGTGACAAACTATGAGGATAGATTCTTTGAGTTGTCTTACCATGCACTTATGATATTTCCTACCGATGCATAGAGAGTGCAGAGGTTTGTTGTAGGTTTGCACTCTAGTATTCATGCCACTATGGCCTAAGAGGTTGAGATTGGGACTTTGTATGAGCTAGTTGTGGAGATAGCTCGGAGGATCGAGGGTGTTCGCTCAGCAGAGCTGAGAGCAAGCGATGATGGATAAGTCGTTTTGATATTCTGGAGAGTTCATAGGTGCCCAAGTTGGGGGCAGAGGTCAGTTTGTGAGGGGTCAGTCTAGCAGGCCCACATATCCAGCAGCGCCGCCTCTTTGGGTGCTTCAGTGTGGCCTTATTTCAGCGCCATTACAGAGCTCCTACCGTCCACCAGTTATTCAGGGTTCCTCCAGTTGGTATTCAACAATTAGGTTCAGACTTCAGCTCAGCAGTTCGCTGTATCGAGAGGTTGTTTTGAGTGCAGGGATCTTAGTCATGTCCAGAGGTTCTGCACCAGGCTTCAGGGCAAGGCAGTGCAGTAGGGGTCAACAACCTATGATTACAGCACCAGCTGCCACACCAGGTGTCCGGCAGCCTAGAGGCGGGGAAGGGGGGGAAGGTGGATATGAGCCGTCCTAGAGGTGGAGGCCAGTTAGGTGACGCTCCAGCTAGGTTCTATGTTTTTCCGGCCTGACCAGGTGCAATGGCCTCAGATGTCGTGATCACATGTATTATTTATGTGTGCAGTAGGGATGCTTCTGTACTATTTGATCCAGGGTATACATATTCATATGTTTCATCTTTGTTTGCTCATTTCCTGGGTGTTCCTCTTGAGTCCTTGGATACTCTTGTTTATGTATCCACTCATGTGGATGATTCTTTTTACATTTCGCGTTTTTGTACGTTAAAGTTTAGTATTCAGTTAATTGACGTAGACTCGGGGGTGAGATTTTCTTGAGATTATAAGCATTTATGCTATTTATAACAATCAATAAGTAAGTGACAATAAAGATAAAGGGTAAACGAATCAAAAAAAATGAGTTTCATTTGAAGGTTGTTGATTTGGGATAAAATACGCTATGAGCCATAATACCGGGTATTTATGGACTAGTGCCATACAAGGTACTATATGACCATAATAGTAAGGTGTACAAGGTATGTTAAAAGTGAGTAGTATTTTAAGTAAGTTGAAATAATTCTTAATTTTGTTAATTATTGGGTAGTGTGATATTACCTAATTAATTAGGGAATTATTGGATAAGGTTAATTCCACTACGTGAAGCCCCCCCCCCCCNATGACACTACATTCTTCTACATGTAAAGACATAATTAGAAGCTTGGAATTTTGTCTTCATTTGGCCTTTAGATGTTCAAGTAAATAATCTTATAATGTCTTTCTATTACAAACATTACAAAACAGACGTTAGAATATATGAAGAGAATTCATAACATTTCCTACTACAACACCAAAATAACCCACGATGGGACACTTGATTTCATAGCATCTTAAGCAACGTGATATTTTGCGATTCTAAGGGAGTACAGTGCAACCTTTCCCAAGAATATCATACGGGTTTTTGCCTACTCCATGTATGTTAAGGCTAAGTCTTTCCTTCATTTTGGCATGATATCATAATTACATGTGTTTGATAACGAGGCATAAAGAGAAGTTCATACTCCCAAATTTATATACATTATCCTAGTCTCATAAGTTACAGTATTCTCCCTTATCGGGACTTTATATTCAATTGAGTATTGTCTCCTTCCAGTCAAGAGAGAATAGGTTCAGAGAGAATAGTTTTTATATATATATATATATATATATATATTTTCACTACCATCGAGCTATAATCGGTGGGCAGACTCCCATTGGGCAACCTCTGATCAGATGGTAAGTTATATACCGAGCCTACTATGGACGAGCGCCTATGAGCGAGCCCAATTGGCCAAGATACAGAGCCTAGTATGGCCGAGCGCTATGAGTGAGCCTACTACGGCAGAGAAGTTATATATATACCGAGCCTTATAAGGTCGGACAATTATTTTACTTACTATATTGAGAGAGTTGAGTCAGTATCAAAAGGTAAGCATATCTCAGATTATCTTTGACTCCCGGTTACTTCAGTTATTATATTATCAATTCAGTTTCAATTTTCAGTTATTTTATTGCCTTGCATACTCAATACATTATTTTGTATTGACGTCCCTTTTTCTGGGGATGCTGCATTTCATGCGTGCAGGTTCAGATAGACAGACGGGTAGACCTCCTCAGTAGGTGTTGCCCGAGTTCAGCTTTATCGGTAAGCTCCACGTCCTTCGGAGTTGCCGGGTTTAGAAGTTTTGTGTACATAGGTTATGGATAGGTCGGGGCTCTGTTCCAATCACAGTCCATCCATCAGTAGAGGCTTGTAGACATATCCTGTCAGTTCGTGCAGTATGTTGGGCTTGTAGTCCTTGTATGCATATTTTGTTGATTTTTCAGCTATAGTAGTTATGACGGCCTTGCCGACCCAACTTTATATTGATTTTAGCCAGCGTTAGTTTCCATTTAGTTTTATATTCTACTTCGCTACTTGTCTTGCAATGTGGCCCATGGCCGAAGTATGCCATTATATGTTCAGAGTCCCTTAGTCGCAAGTTGGTACGCAAGGATAGGTGAGCCACCAGGTGCCAGTCTCGCCCCCAGGTTCGGGGCGTGACAATATAAGACATGCTGAACGAAATAGCAAATAGAACCCATAGACCCTATAGGCATATTTTCTACCCTTTTATGCAAGCATTAGAATATACCCGTTGTTCCCAATTTCATTAACACCCAATTGTTTGGTTACAAATTATTACAGGACCATAATATAAATATTACACACGAAAAAACTTCAAGCCCAAGAGCAGGCCCAAATGAAAATAACCCTGTGTTGCCTGGGCCTTCAACAAACTCACTTTCACACAAATAGCACGCCTAGATCCAAACGCTTCTCAAACATGAGAATATGCCCATTTGCACAGACCGAGGCCACACATGAACTCATACCAGGCCAAACAGTTACAGATTGACCACCCGACCCTAATAAATTATCGAACCACATGAAAATCAATTAAACAACCATGAATTAATACTTCATAGAGATAGGATTGCATGACATTTAGCAGGATTCACATAAAACATATTGGTATTTCAGAAGCAGGAGTGACAAAATTGATTAAACAAAGAACATGAGAAGTAGGAGAATCAGTAGGGCTTAACTTCAACATGGTAAATTTGGCATGGCAAACTAACAACAAGGTTCAATCATTCAACAGGTGATAGAATGTGGAGGATAGACATAATATTAAGAGAATTGAGGAGACATGCCACTTAGAGTAATAGGGTAAGCATGCCAGGCACATACAAGATGAATATAAGCTTTCAAACGTGAATTAGTATAAACCAGAATTAGCCTAAAAAAATTAAGAATCCAAGTCATGGAGGTCAGATAGAGTTATAGTCAGAGCATGGAGATTACACATAGTAAACAAGCAAATAGGCATGATCTATAACAGCCAATAAGAACCCTAATCATGCTGAGTATAGCAAAAAGGTTCCCAAGTTCAAATATATCATGGTGGGAAGACATGTCAACTTAAGGTCAAGTAGAGCTGACATATTTCAGAACTTGAACCTATCAACTATACATGATCATAGAATCTAAATGTATTGGGATTCAACTAGGAGCATAAACAATACCAAAGAATGCAGGATTGACCAAGCACCAAAACAAAGCAACAAGTATTGTTAAAACATGGCTACAACAAAAATCATTCATGTAAGTAGGTAAAAAATAGAGTTCACATAAAGGAATTATCAGTTAACTACTCATGATTCTAAGAGTAGAACCTAAATAGAATTAGGGCATTAAACAACTGCAGAGAGACATTTAGGCAAACATGATTGAAAACAAAAGTAGCACAGTAGAATGATCACAGAACTTCAAGTAACATGTAAGAAGGCCAAAACTTTATTACACATAGAAGAGAACAAGCTACCCATGTAGAATCTTTGAATTTAGGTAATATCAGAACACAAAGAATTGTGGAAGTAACATCATCGAGACTGACAGTCATTAGAACATCTGATTATCATACAACATTAGAAATCTCAACAGGGAACTGATCTAAGAAATAGTGGCACACACAATCATCATATAGGAGGGAAGTAATTTGAATTGTAAAGGTAAAGAACACTAACCTATTATAAATATAAACGAGCAAAAGAGTGAGGAATCCAGAATATCAGTAGGTTCAGCAGCAACAATTGAAAAAAGACAGTGAAAACCTCAAAACCCCCAGTGCTTCAGAGTTCACAAGAGCCTCGAGAAGAGCTTCGAGCAGTGCTTGCACTGGAAGAGGTCGTTAGTAGTACTATGGCCTTGGCTTTCAGCCGGCCAAGAATTCAACAGTTTCAGAAAATACTTGAGTGTAAGTGAATGAGTGAAAGAGTATAATAGTGAGAGTAATCGCAGTAATGAGTTCTATTGAAGGGGAATAAGGAGGGGTTTATATAGTAGTAGGAATAAACAAACAAATAAGGAAATATAATCAATCAAACACAAATAAGGAAAAAAATATCACATGCATTCACTAATAGAACCAGTGAAAAAGAAATCGGAGACCAAACCCTAATCGGAATAAGACTCAGGGTAAATTGTTTAAGGGCCCTAATCACAAATCAACAGAGATATGCCACAATCAAGAAGAAATTTACTCTTTCTGAATGTATAGAACCACAATCGCATCCAGAATCATATAATCAAAGCCAAATCGGTGAGGATCGAACTTGCCATAAGTATTATAGTAGCGAAAGTTACCATAAATGAATGCCAATAACAGAAAAGGTAAGTAGAATCCGCGTATGAGGAAGGGCGATGGGGGATCTTTAAGGTCGTCTAGGGTTTGGTCTCTAAGGGAGAAGAGAGCAGGTGAGGGTGGTTGACATCCTTATTTCTATTTAACAACGTATGAATAGTTCCTTGAGTTGTGGAGAGATAAGTGAGGGCTTAGGGTTTGGGTGAGTGTAATTATAATGGGGGAATGGTTATCGGTCGTTGATCATTTAAGATCAACGGCCAAGATTAGATGAGAAGCGGGGCGGGTCAAATAAACGGGTATCGACTGGGTTAATATTAAAGGTGTTGTCTGGTCTGGGCTAGGAGATTGGGCTTAGAGGTTTTGGACGTTTGGGCCATTAAATTTGTCCAGAATTGGTTTTAATACACAAAAAAATTATAAAAAATACTTTAAAAAAAGTAATTAACAAATAATAAAATATTAATTATGTAGTAAAGTGATTGAAAATAATAACTTAACATTTAAAAAAATATAAAAAAAATACTATTTTGGCATAAATAATGTAATAAAAATATAATTATGCATGCATATGAGCTACTATTACAAAATTGTGTAAATATCCTAAAAATACTAATATAATTATATGAAATGAAGTAAAAATATTTTAAAATATGTATGTGAGGGTAAAAATAACAAATTTGGATGATTAAGTTATTACAAATAATTTAAGGGTATAATTAGTAAATATTCAAGTAGTTTAAATGCACGAAAATTAATTTTAAAGCTCTAAAAATTATTGAATATTATAGAAAATACTTGTATAAATCTTATAAATTAAGTAATGATTCAAAATGATATTTTGAAAGTATATAACTTATTTGAAAAATATGAGAGAAAAATTGGGTATCAAAAGTGAGTTGTCTGTGCGATTGTTATTATTGATATTTGCACATGCGACTTGAAAAGGCGGGCTATATATATGTGTGGGTTAGCACATGTGGCGAGACAAGACTGGAATATTACTTTACGTGTGTGGCGAGACAAGGCGGGCATTTACTTAATTATTGCGCACACGGCGAGACAAGGAGGGCTATGTCAGGGATGGTTTGTGATGACTTGTGATGGCTTGAGGGCATTGTTGTTGATAATATTTGTGTAGTGATGTGCCTACTTTGTGTGAGTCATGCACTACACATTTTGTTGTGTAGTTCCTATGTATCATTCGTTGTCCCTGATCTTACTTGTTGACTCGAGTTGTGATAGAACACTTGCACAAGCATACATCGTAGTTAGTCACTCATACTAGTCAAAGAAGATGAACCTTGATGTTTATTGATCATTCACATGTATTATTGTATACTTGTCTTCTGTGCGTTAGTTGTACTATTGGCACATGAGTTGTTTGTGCGGATACGAGATATTTCTGTTATTGGCACGTGGGTTGTATGTGCAGTTATGAGGTATTGTCACTCTCTTAGCGCGTGAGTTGTCCATGCAGATATGAGGTATTAATGGTATTGGCACGTGAGTTGTCCATGCAACATGTGAATTGTCTGTGCGGTTGTGATTTGGAATGTTGGCACAAGATGCCAAGTGATTAGGTTTCGTGTTTTGGGACCGTGATTTGTAATTACGAGATGTGGTACCTCGGGTAAGTTCTTGTATACCCCTTGTGTGAAAGTGGTTGTTTTGTTAGGTTGTTACCTGTTTTCCCTTACTTGGGTTTCAACAAAATTTAACTGTATTCTGCCTACTTTACGGCGTTATTTACTGTAAAGTAATATTGTAGCATCATTCATACCATGTTTAGCTTTATATTGCTCCCTCTAAGTTTTATATGCATACTTGTACAAGTTATTATGTCTAGTAGGTGTCTTGACTTTTCCTCGTCACTACTCCACTGAGATTAGTCTTGATACTTACTGGGTATCTCTGTGGTATACTCATGCTATGCTTTCTGCACATTTTTGTACATATCCAGGTCTTTCGGAACGCGTGGGTAACTTGTTAGTTGATTGTGAGTTGCGGTGGAGACTTCAAGGTATACCGTCGTTGCGTTCCCAGAGCTCAGAATCATCTTCTGAAGTTTTATTTAGTTACTGTGTACTTCTATTCCAAACAATGATGTATTTGATACTTGTAGTAAATCTTAGAATGGCTTATGACTTGTACTACCGATTTGGGATGTTATGTATCTACTTTGGATTGTTGGCTTTACATAGAAATTTCTCTTTCATGCTTAATAGCTGATTGGTTAAAATCTGTTACTAATTCAGTAAGTGGTTGCTTACCTTTTAGAGACTAGGTGCCATCACGACTCCTAAGGACAGATTTTGGGTCGTGACAAGTAGGTATCAAAGCTCTAGGTTCATAGGTGCTACGAGTCATAAGCAAGTTTAGTTGAGTCTTACAAATCGGTACGCAGACGTCTGTACTTGTCTTCTGGAGGCTACAGAACTATTAGGAAATTTTCACTTCTTTCATTCCTATCGTGCGAGTTTATTGATTTCGGTGTTTGAGCCTTTGTCATTCTATTCTCTCACAGATGGTGAGTACACGAGCTTCATTTACTAATGACACTGCTCCCAGAGCCAGTGTTGCTAGGGGCCGGGGCAGAGGCCGAGGAGGAGAACGTTCTACAGATAGAGAGCTTGCTAGAGCAGCAACTGAGGAATCACCAGAATATCCATTTGAGGAACAGGCAACGGAGGCACCTATTGCTACCCCGGGACTTCAAGAGACTTTAGCACAATTCTTCAACTTGTTTGGTACATTGGCTCAGGCGAGATTGATTCTGGTTGCACCAACTACTTTACAGACCTCGGGAGGAGCTCAGACTCCCTCCGCCCGTACTCTAGAGCAGCGGGTCCATATTGGGTAGGTTCCAGGTGTCATGCCAGTGCAACTGTTATTCCGGTGCAACCTGAGGTCATGCCAAGGGCATCTGAGGAGCAGCAGCTGAGACTTTAGAGATTCAAGAAGTATCGTCCTCCTACTTTTAGTGGCTTAGCTTTAGGGGATACACACAGTTTTCTAGAGAAGTGTCATTGTATTCTTCGCACCATGGGTATTATGGAGACAAGTGGGGTTGCTCTTACTATATTCCAACTGTCGGGAACAGTGTATCAGTGGTTCCGGGCTTACGAGGAAGGTAACCAAGCCGATGCAACTTCACTTTTATGGACTCAAATTTTAGAGATGTTTTGAGGGAGTTTTTTCCCCAGACCCTTCGGGATGCATGGTGCGCGGAGTTCGACCAAATGCACTAGGGTACTATGTTAGTGTCAAAGTATGCTGTTAGATTCAGTGATTTGTCAAGGCATGCACTTGCTTTGGTTTCTATAGTTAGAATGCGAGTCTGTAGGTTCATTGAGGGGATCAGTTATGGTATCCGATTTAGCATAGCTCGGGAGTTGGAGACGGATGACCCGTTTCAGCAGGTGGTAGAGATCGCTTATAGATTAGAGGGTATGCGGGGCCAGGAGAGAGAATACATGGAGGATAATAGGCTCGTGGATTTGGAGGATCTATTGGTACCTATTTTGGAAGCAGGTACGTCATGGTAGAGGTTTTCTGGGTCATCCAGTTTAGTTTATACTTCAGTCTTCACGTGGTGTTTCGGATATCCATGGGTCCTATGGTATCTATACTGGGCAGCTTCCATGCCATATCAGCGGAGAGGTTGGCTTGAGTGTGGATATACCAGCCGCATGGTGAGAGATTGTCCCAGACTCTAGACAGATGTGTCACATCGGGGTTTTTGGGTTATGAGTTCCGCTCTAGTTTCTGCTATACCTGCACCGCTAGCTGCTGGTGGAGGTCAGGCATGTGGAGGTCACCGTAGAGGGGGTTCGTGCCCATTGTTATGCTCTTCCTGGTTGGGCGAAGGCCAATGAACCAGATGATGTCATTATAGGTATGATTTCAGTTGATTATAAAGATGCATTTGTGTTACTTTGATCCGGTCCCATTTATTGGTAAGATTCATCCTACCGTTTTTCAGATATGGTTGTGTTTAGCGATTCTTGTACTATGTTCATGTGTTCACGCCAGTTGGGGAATTATATTATGATAGCTCGTGTCTATTGTCCTGTGATTGTTGTTGTTGAGAGTAATGAGGCATAGGTGGACTTTCTAGTAGTTAAATATGGCAGGATTTGATGTGATCTCTAGATGGTTTGGCCCGACTTGTGGTTTGGGTGCTCTACAGGTATGAGAAGTTTGCTTCGTGTTGTGGTTTTGGTTCTATAGGATTTAGTTAGTAGAGTGTTTCAGATGATGAGAAGTTTATTTTACTTGTGATTCCGAGTGAAGGATGGAGACCTGGTATTCTTGGTGGAAAGGTGTGTTTGTGCTGGGCTATGTACCACAGTGAGGTAATAGAAGCACAAAAAACACATCTCGTAACTCATCCATGGAATCACAACCATCGATGCACAGTTGATACCGAGTGCTCAACATAACATATGAGTGAGTGGAAGGATTCAAAAGATATGCTTCAAGCTGAATCAATGTTGCACGATAAGGAAAGAAAGATGGGAAGTTTATCCTAAATGCTCTGTAGCCTCTGTAAGATAGGTATGGACGTCATCATATCGATCCGTAAGACTCTACTATACACTTTCTCATGCTCGTACGACATATGAACCTAGAACTTTGATACCAACTTGTCACGACTCTAAATGCAGCTAGTCGTGATGGTACCTAACCCAACCCATAGGTAAGCCAAATGATAGACAACACAAATCAAATAGGATAATAGGAACCAATAAATAAAGTAATTGAGCTTTATGTAAAAAAATTTCAAGGACTGGTGGTACAAGTCATGAGCTTCTAAGACTTAGAATTTACAAAGCTAGTATGAAATAAATACATCATTTGTTCAAAATATACATAAACAGAATTATAAATCTAAAGCTACCAAGAACATGAGGCAGCTATAACCGGAACACACGTATAACTTGTATGCCAGCTCCCACAATACACAGCAACATCAACTCCAAAATCTGTATGGAAGGTGCAGAAGTGTAGTATGAGTACAACCGACCCCATATACTCAATAAGTAACAAACTAGACCTTAGGTTGAAAGTAGTGACGAGCTCAGAAGAAGGCCGGTGTCCAACACCAATAGCCAATATTAACTCATAATAATTTGGTGGAGGCATTAAAAGTAATAGCACAAAACATATTATGCTCAGCTCGTTCACATTTACAGAAAAGTAGACATGTTGTATAACAGTCAAGTCCAGATATTACAACTAAAAATCAACTAAACATGAGTTTATCAATAGAGCTGTATTTCCAATTCACAACACCAGATAAGAATTTTTGTTTACTAATTAGCATGAGGAAAGTACGTCTTTATGCCCACATGTCACTATACATGTCAAATCATCAAGTACCATATATCGTCTAGCATGAGAAATATACATCTCAATGCCTACATGTCAAACTATGAATGTTACAATACCGTTTAGCAGGAGGAAAATGCATCTCTATGCTACATGCCAAGTATGCATGTCAAATGAATGATTTCAAGGTGATATCCCCAGGTACTTTCACTCCCAACATACTCAAGTTGTCTGTCTCAAATCTCCTCTTCATTACATAAACACAAAATCACTTAGCATGGTATGGGTGCCTGGCTCATAAGCCCCTCACCGAAGTACATGTATATATATCATTGTGCCTGCGCGCAATGCTGGTATATCAGACTCCGGAGGGGTGGATCCTGCTGCAACGTGCAACCCGATCCACTACAACAACAACAACAACAACAACAACAACAATAATAATAATAATAATAATAACAATAATAATTTAGAAAAGCCAGTATGGCCTGCTGTGGTGTGCAGCTCGATCCATAATAACACTCTCAACTCGCTCTACGACCCATCTCAGTCATCAACCTCCCAAGTCTCAAGGGCTTACAATCTCATACCACTAATCCCAATAACTCCACATATGGAAAACAGTGATAACATGTGTTGTAGAAATGAATGATGTAGAGATTGTGATATGATATGCAAATGAAGAACCATGACTGAGTGTATAACTACAGTTAAATCAGATAACTTAAAACAATGGAAATATCCTCATTATGTCTCAATCGAATAAGCACATAAGCTAAACATAATTTTTAACATGAATCACACCTTAAATAATCAAACAGGTTGGGGAAAACACAGATATAACATGATGTGATAGCATAACAAGTCTGATAATAGTCTAAAAGTTAACTTGAGTCATGATTACACTGGTGCATGCACACACGCCCGTCGCCTAGCACGTGTGTCACCTCAACACATCACAAATAACATGGTTCCCAAGATAATTAACCTCAATTCAAAGTTTAGTAATGTTGTAATGACCCGACCGGTCATTTTGAGCTCTAGCGCATCTTTTGGCGGTTTAAATAAGGCCTTGAGTAGCTTTATTTCATATATTATGACTTTTATGCAGGGTCAGAATTGAATTTCGGGAGGTTCGGAGTTTATCCAAATAGAAAATTCTAAATTCAGAATCTTTAAGTTGGAAGAGTTGACTAGGGTTTTACTTTTGAGTAAACGACCTCGGCATCAGGATTTGAAGATTTCAATAGGTTCGTATGATGATTGTGGACTTGAGCGTATGGTTGGATCGGGTTTTGGATGACCCGTGAGCGTTACAATGCTTATTGTGGAAAGTTGGCATTTTGGAAGAATTTCATGAATTTGGATTGAAGTGTACTTTAATGTTATCGACGTTTGTTTGGGATTCCGAGTCTAGGATTAGTTCCGTAGTTGATTTTTCCTTGAAATGTAGAAAGTTGGAAATGGAAGGTTTGGATTTTGACCGGGAATTGACCTTTTGATATTAGGGTCGAAATCTAATTCTGGAAATTGGAATAGGTCTTTATGTCATTTATGATTCATGCACAAAATTTGAGGTCAATCGGAATTGTTTTGATAGGTTTCAACATCGAATGTAGAAATTAGAATTATTTAGTTCCATTAGGCTTGAATTTGGGTGCAGTTCATGTTTTAAGCATTTTTTGAGGTGATTTGAGGCCTCGACTAAGTTCGTATGATGTTTTAGGACTTGTTGGTATATTTACTTGGGATCCTGGGGACCTCGGGTGTGTTTCTAGTATGTTTCGGGTGTTATCAGATCATTTTGGGTGACTTTGGATGCTGGTTTTCTGATGTCCGGTGTTGTTCTTCGCGTTCGCGAGGAGACTCTCGCGTCCGCGAAGAAGGATTTTGCTGTTGGGACTTTTCTCTTCGCGTTCGCGAAAAAGGAATTCCTGTTGTGTCACGACCCCAAATCCACTAGTCGTGATGGAACCTAACCCAACCCGCTAGGTAAGCCAACTAGTAATTGTCCAATTTCAATAATATTAACAAGACAATTAAATGAAAGTAATTTACTGAATTTTATACACTTCCCAAGGACTAGTAGTACAAATCATGAGCGTCTAAGAATAGAATTTACAAGGATGAAATGAAATAATACATCGCCTGTTGAAAAGTACATAAACAGAATTTATAGATCTATAGCTACCACGAACAAGGGGCAGCTACAATCGGGACACAGGTACATCTTTGATCCAGCTCCCGTCGAACACCGCAACATCAACAACCAACATATGTACGCAAGGTACATAAGTGTAGTATTGATACAACCGACCCCATGTACTAAGTAAGTAACAAACGTAACCTTAGGTTGAAAGCAGTGAAGGGCTATCACAAGGTCAGGTCCAATACTGGTATTCTTCAATAATTCATAACAACATAATACAAGCAATAAAAGGGGTATCTCAGAAGTAAAATGCTCAACCCGTTCACAGTACCAGAAAATAGGCATGCTTTTCAAATATCTTAGTCAAATTTGCCAAAAATGCCAAAAATACAGGTAAGTTTGAAAACTGTGATTTTTCCCAAAATCCTTTCAACAATAAGTAAGAAGTTTCGTTTTCCTTCCAAATAACAATTGCAAAAAAACACCTCTCTATACCCACATATCAATATGTGTAAAAAGTCACGAATGGCGTTATACTATATAACATGAGGAAAAATGCATCTCTATGCCTGTATGTCATGTGTCCATGCAAATGCCATGTATCTCAGAGATGAATCATGTACTCACACTCTCAGAATACTCAATCTCACTGTCTAACATCCTCTCTCACTATGCTCAATGCCCAACACACTCAAAACAACAACGTTGTACAATAACTGCTGCGGCGTGCAACCCGATCCACACACACATATATAGTCGATTGCGCTTACTAGGGTTGTTCAGACTCCAGAGGGGCTCCTACAACCGAAGCACTATAATCCGCACAGACAACTCACGTGCTGCACGGACAACTCATGTGCCATAATATCAATATCTGGATCCGGACGGACATCTCACGTGCTGCATGAACAACTCACGTGCTATGATATCAATACTTGGATCCGCACGGACAACTCACGTGCTTACAAACAATTCATGTGATATGGTATCAATATCCTCACAAACAGGCCCCCGTCCTCACTCAGTCATCAATCTCTCCAGTCTCACTCACGGGCTTACAATGTCATGAAACTAGCCCGACAACAATGATATGATGTATCAATAAATAACAACTGAGACTAAGATATGATATGAATGCATGAATATGACTGAGTACAAAACATCAATGAAATCAATGAAATGATAGCAAGAAACGACCACTATGGGTCCCAACAGTATTGGCATAAAGCCTAAACATGATATCTAGCATGATTGACAGCTCATTTACTTTATCACATGGTGAAAACATAGATTTCAACAAAACTAGGGTTACTATATAGTTCCATGGGAACAACAGAGTCCCAATTCACAGGGAGCACGCCCACACGCCCGTCACCTAGCATGTGCGTCACCTCAATACCAATCACATAACACATATTAGGGGTTTCATACCCTCAACACTAAGTTTAGAAGAGTTAATTACCTCGAACGAGCCAATGTCAATGCCGAGCAAGCCAAGCGATACTCCAAAGATGCCATCCCATGCGTTCCGACCTCTGAACGGCTCGAAACTATCCAAAAAAAATTCAAATACATCAAACAATGCTAAAGGAACCAATCCCGATCGTAAAAGATCAAATCTTGAATCCAAGCCCGAAATCGATCCAAAAGCCCAACCCGAGCCCGCACCTCGGAACCCAACAAAACTCACAAAATTCGACAACCCATTAAATTACGAGTCCAACCATACTAATTTCACCCAATTCCGACTCCAAATCGATGTTCAGAACTCAAATATTCATGTTAAGAAACTTTAGGCCAAAACCCCCAATTTCTCTTTAAAATTTAACAACTAATTTCCAAAAATGAAGATAGATTCATGAAATGTAATCAAAACTGGGTAGAAAACACTTACCCCAATCCTTGTGATGAAAGTTGCTTAAAAAATCGCCTCAATCCGAGTCCCACACCTCAAAATATGAAGAAAGAACCAAAACCCTCGATTTTTATAATTCTGCCCAGCCATTCCGCATTTGCGGTTAAAATGTTGCATCTGCGGATGATGGAATCGCATTTGCAAGAGAGCTGCTTCTGCGATGGCCCTTACCGTATCTGCGGTCGCGCTTCTGCGCAACTACCTCTGCATCTGCGGACCTCCACCCCTCAGTGAAATCTCGCATCTGCGACACTTGGCTCGCATCTGCAGTCGTCACACCTGCGCAATAACAGTTGCAGGTGTGGAACACCAGAACCAACAGCTCCAACAATGAAAACATGAAGGAAAATGATCCGAAAATAATATGAAACACGCCCGAGGCCCTCGGCACCATGTCCAAACATACCAACAAGTCCGATAACATAACACAGACCTACTCGAGGCCTCAAAACACACATAAAAACATCGAAATAATGAATCACACCTCAAATCAGAATTTATGAACTTTGAACTTCCAATTTTCAAAACTAGCACCGAACCATATTAAACTATCCTGGAATGAACCCAAATTTTGCACAAAAGTCCCAAATGACATGACGAAGCTACCAATTCTCGGAATCACAATCTGAATTCGATATCCTCAAGGTCAGCTCCGGTCAAACTTATGAACTTTTCAAACCTTCAAATTTCTAATTTTTTACCAATTTGAGCTGAAACCTTATAGAAACAT
Organism: Nicotiana paniculata; assembly: GCA_005239505.1. Lineage (NCBI taxonomy): Eukaryota > Viridiplantae > Streptophyta > Magnoliopsida > Solanales > Solanaceae > Nicotiana > Nicotiana paniculata. Next base: position 61,312 of record ML365304.1, read on the forward strand.
CAAAATGCAAATTCGGGCGTACCCAAAATCACCCTCTGTACTTAAAGGAACCATCAAACTCCATTCTGGGGTCAAATACACAAAAGTCAAACTTGGTCAACTCTTTCAACTTAAAGCTTCAGCAATGGAATTCATTCTTCTAAACCGACTCCGAAATACCTGAAAACCAAAACCGACGATTCACATAAGTCATAATACATCATACGGATCTAATCATGCCCGCAAACTACCGAGCGAAGTGCAAATGCTCAAAACGGCTGGTCGGGTCATTACATGTTGTCCGTCGTCCGACTTTGGAAGCTTATATCTCGCAATCTATAAAGAACTTGGAGTTAATCCAAAAATAAAAGTTGTATCCCTTTGTGTATATTTTTTTCAATAAATATAAACCATTTGTCATTTTGATTTGTGTACAAAAAGATATGGTTGGTAGACTACAGGCTGTCCGGGAATGTTTGGTAAGTGCGAAGAAGAAATTTGTGTTGCACAAGGCTGAATTTGGAAGCTTAAATCTTGAAATCTATATGGACTTGGAAGATGACCAAAACATAAAAATGGTAGATCTTGGTGTCTAGTTTTCAGAAAGTTAAATCATTTGTCAATTGGAGTTTTGTAAAAATGGTTATGACCATTATACTAGAGGCTGTCTGAGAAGAGTTTGGAAATGACTTTTGAGAATTTTGTTCATCGCGAACACGGTGGGAGGCTCACGAACGCGAAGAAGAAAGTCGGGGAAGTGTTATAAGTCCTCTATTTTGGACCTTTGAGTCATTATTTCGTATTTTTTAGTTGAGAACCTCGGGATTTAGCGATTTTGGAGAGGAATTTCACCACAGAACTTGGGATAATAACTCTTGACTCACTTGTGATTATATTTCATGGATTATCTTCATTTTTGGCGTTAGATTATTTATTTTTCAAGAAGAAATTGGAAGAGATTTCTATAATTTCACAAAATGAATTTTCGAGTTTTGAATACCGATTCAGAGTCGGATTTGAATGAAATTATTATTGTTGAACTCATAATTAAATGGGTTGTCGGATTTTGTGAGTTTCCTCGGTTTCCGAGACGTGGGCCCCATTCCCAAATTTTCTAGCGGGGTTGGGAATTTTTGTAAAATGTTAAATTTCAAGCATTAGAGTATATTTTTGATTAATTTGCACGTTGTTTGACTAGTTTTAGATTGAACAACACCATGTTTGGGCTTTAGAGTGAAATTGTGACCGGAAAGTGGGCTTTAAGACGAGATAAGTCTCGTTTCTAACATTGTAAGAGGGAATTAACCCCATAGGTTAATTGATTTTTTCTATTTTTGGGGGCTACATACGCAGGAGGTGACAAGAGTCCGTACATAACTACTAATTATGCTTATGTCCGAGTATTTTAGGACCCAAATCATGTGATACTTGCGATATTTTCACCCTACTTTCTAATTTAAATGCATAAATCATATCAGAACACTATAAAGGAATTGTAAAAGTCGAATTTCATTTACTTGAGTTTTGTACGGGTTACTTGACCGTTAATGAGAATTGGTGTTTCTTTGAATATTAGCCTCTTAAAAATATTGAATCGGTTGTTTATAAAGTATTTTCTCTTCAAGGTAGCAGATATATGCATCTATGATTCGTGCCGTTCGACCCTCGGCAGTGCACAATTCATATATTTGTATGTCGGATAGGGCTGTATGACCTCGGCATAATTCGTGCGTAAAAATTCTTGGAGCTCAATTATAACTGATATTGTTTCATTCGCTCGAGAGATTAATTCGTTAAATAATGGAAATTAATTTGGGATTTACTATTAGTGAAAGAATTGTTCATTTATTTCTTGTTATTGAGTTTTCAGTTGTATTTACATAATTCATGCTTAATTATAATTTCGGTACTTTATTGTTAGCCCATAGTAAGTGTCGAAGTCGACCCTTCGTCACTACTTCTTCGAGGTTAGACTAGATACTTACTGGGTATGCGTTGAATTACGTACTAATGCTACACTTGTTGCACATTTTGTGCAGGTACATATATGTCTAGTGATCTTTTGGGAGCAAAGGCGCGGCTATTGCGGGGACTTATAGTGTGCTGCATTCCATGTACGAATCCGCAGCATACAGAGTCCCCATCAGGGTTATTTACATTTTCCTGTTTAATTTGTATTCTAGACAGCTATTATATGTTATCATATTTCCTAGTGGATTTTCATGCACTTGTGACACCGGGTTTTAGGGGTGCTTACGGGTTGTTCATCATTGTAGTTTTTGAAAATATTATCATTTGTCCTGCAAATTCTATTTCTTACTATTTAATTGATGAAAATTATGATTTCAAAGTACTAAAATGGGTAATTAAGTTAATCATTCATTTTTGTCTTACCCGACGGCAGTGTTAGACGCCATCACGACCTTTAGTGGATTTTGTTTCGTGAAAACTTGGTATCAGAGTATTAGGTTCACTTAGGTCTCACGAGTCATGAGCAAGTCTAGTAGAGTCTTGTGGATCGGTACGGAGACGTCTGTATTTATCTTCGGGAGGCTACAGGGATGTTAGGAGCACTTCCCTTCTTGATTCCTTATTGTGCCATTTGATTCCTTTGAGTCTTATGCCTTTAATTCCTTTTTACTCATTCTTATACGATGTTGAGCGCTCGGTCAATTAGGGCATCGATGAGTTACAGTGGTACTGCAGACCTAGTGCGAGATGTTTTTCCTTGTATGTTTGGGCAACCTATTAACGTCGCCTTGCCGAAGGATATTCTTTTGTTCCAGCTCAGTATCTGTATTCCCTATGGTTTTAAGACTTTGCACAGAATTCTATGATGTTCATGAGTTGTTATCGCAGAGTATTGATGTAATGGAGGGGTGCTTGATTATGTGTAGAGGCAGTGATGCACTTGAATGGAAGATTTCTCAGCGCACGATTTAGAGGTTCAGCGCCTAATTCCATCAAAGGGAAGGCAATCAGACTATGAATGTTCAAGTTTGGGATTAATGGAGTAAAGAGACTTGGTATTTTCGAACGTGGTGGAATTTTTATCTGTAGTATCGCTGTCCTTGTTTGATGTATTATGGTTGTCCAGTGATATGGACTTCTTGATTTGCCTACCGGGAAAAGTGCTATGAAATGGTTCCTGAGAAGCGGTTGTCGGAGATAGCGGTATGTGGCGATTTCGGGATCGAGTTGGTGTTTCTAACGTTGATGACTCGAGAAAGATGATCTTCATGGAGGCTTAGAGTTGGTGGCAATTGGTCAGATCAGGTGTCACAGAGATGGATTATGCTTTGAGGCAGCAGTTGGGGAGTCGAAGGATGAGGAAGGACGTGGCGGAAGAAGTCTCACGGTGGTTGAATTACTAGTAGGTCAAGTATGAAAAGTATAAGTCGAGAAATTTCTTAAAAGAGAGGGTTTAGCCAAAGTAGGAGAGTGCTAGAGTAATATATGGGTTCTGTAGTAGGATAGCCACATGCTTTGATGGAAGTTTAGAGCAATTTTGGGATCATGATGGAGAGTGAATAGGACCGCGGATTTTATTTGGATGCAACACGACTTCGAGTTTGGAATGTATTATCGGACTTTCAGTTGATGTCAATGGGGAATAGACGGACTTGTTCGGTTGGTGAGTGAGCATGGGCTCTGGAGGGTTTTACTGATTTCGTAGTAATCGTACCCAATGTAGCGTCGTTGGAAGATGTCGGCATGGATTTTTCACGGGTGGGCTATCTCCTGTGGGTAGGTTAGCGGTGGCGTGATATTGATGAGGTTTCTACGAAGAATTCCACTTACTACTCGGCAAAGGGTCGAATTTGTAATCATGGCTAATTATTTGGAATGTTCATGTAAGGTTTAACATAATCTTTCAAAAAATTTCGCGAGTTAAGGGTGCAAGATCATGGAAATTGAGAAAAAGGAATCTTTCTGGGCTCTAGAACTATGTGATTGTTGCTTAAAAGCTAAGTGGGGGAGCCTATCGACTACGATTGCATCGCATGGTTGTCTGCTTGTGGTGTATCGGGTTATCGGTGTATGGATAGGTTAATATGACTAAGGAAAGAAAGCATAGTGGTAATTCGAGCAAAGGATTTGAGGAATGTGTGCTATATTTGGGCTTTATCGATTCATGTGCAGGTTTTGAGAAGACTCGGAGTTTATGCTTCTTGTGGATGTGATGTACAAGGAAAAAGAACGTAGCCGGTTGCTTCTTTGAGAAGGTTTTCATGTGCTAGCAGAGCGTCGGAGTTGGTTATATTCAGGACCGTGTCAGAGTAGGTGACTCTCAACAACAGTCCTAGTGGGTTTAAAAATTAAAGTGTGGTGCCTAAGGATTTTGAGTCCGTGGTGTGGTTAAGTATCGAGCTATCGTAGTGGATTATGAAAGGGACTTGGAGTGTTCTATGTTATCATTGGTCTGCGGTGCAGCATTGGAGGAGTGAGATAAAATTACTTCAGATTCATAGAGGAATTATCAGAATGGTTATACCAGTTGAAGATGCAAATGTCGCTCAGGATGAGTGCGGATTGAGTTCGTTATATTTTGAATGGAGCTATTATTATTTCAGAGGCAAGTCCAGAGTAAATTAGAAGAAATTGGTTCGCGTAGAAATGGTTGAAATGGCATGATGGTGGAAATTATTAGTTCCTTCATCGTGTTAAGTTATACAGGTGATTTGTGGCGGTACGTGAGAGGCTTGACGGCCCCGTAATTTTATTTATTTGGAGGGATTGGATTATTATGGTCTGTTATAGGTAGATGGATCCCAGAAGAGTTATGGTAGTTTAGACCACAACTTAAGGTTTGTATTTTCTGCGGTTATGGGAATTCTGTCGCGTGTTACAATGGTTCTCCTAAAATGAGTTAAGTTAAAGGTTTCTATATGATGAAGTGTTTATTCTATTAGTGGTTGCGGAGTTATGATGAAATTCATGCACTCTAGCGTAGTGGCATGTTAGGTGCAGTAAGCGACATGGGAATTGGAAGTTGAGGATCAAAGTTGCGATTCGGTGTTGGCAAGAATGTCATGAGCTCGAATGAGCAAGAAAGAATTCAGATGTTTAGAGTAAGTTGGTATCTTGTTTAGCGTCGCCTGAGAATGGCGTCCTGTGTAAAAGGCTTTGAGTACTGATTTGCAGATTCTCGGTTTGCTTTACAACATTAGTATGGCTGGTGGTATGGATGTGTAGACTTTGCTACCTGGTGCGGAGGGTTGTGGGAGAATATCCAACGGGAAGATTATATAAGTGTAACATGTAGTCATTTGATTGATTTAATATTGAAGACAAGTATGGAGATTGCGGTACTATCGCTAATGTGAGAGTTTAGGCCTGAAAGACGTTCTATTCCTCGGGCTGTGAACCGTATGAGTCTGTTCCGGATTTGACGATTGTCCTTGTGTGTCATGGGAAAAAGGTTATTGTGGACCCTTGATAGGTTGTTGGCTCAGTACGGTATGATCAGAATCAGCATGGGGCCGGTTGTTAGGTGTAACGTGAATGTTTTCTCTACAATCAGGTCGGGTGTGTTCATTCAGCATGGCATTTCTTATGGCGGAGTCTTCGGGCGTTGGATGTTATTCATGTCGTCAGTTATCCCACGTATCACTATATTATGCCATGTGGATTGTGTGATGGCTCAATCATTTGCACAGGTGTTGTGATCCCGTGTAGGTTCTGGTGTTATATGAGCGAGACGACTCTCGAGATGTAGGTCATTTATTGCACCTTAGTTGTGCTCGATTTTCATAGCGTATGGCCCAATCTTTCTCCCCGGGATCTGTATTGTGCATTTGGCGTGCTTGTGGTTGATATTCGGGCATTTTGTGAGTATAGCATTTCGTCTTGAAGTGTGTTTTCTTTTTATCGTTATATACGAGTCAGATGGCACACCACCATAGGTATGTTGTGTGGATGGGGTTGCACGCTGCAACAATGTCAGATTGGATGGGGTTGCATGCCGCAACAATGATATGTTAAGCATGGTTCCTTATATTTATTAGTGGGTTTCCAATTTCTTACCTCTGAGAAAGGCTCACAGTATTTGATGGTCGTTACGCGGGCTGGATAGTTCTTTTCCAGAGTTCATTCTTCCTTATGTGTCATATTCAAGTTGTAGCTTGTTGGAGTATTAATGGCGTCATATGAAATCTTAGACAGTATTTGCGGTGGCTCATTGCGGGAGCAACTTGTACTGTGCGAGACGCGATTATCGGACCTGGGATTAGTGCGATCGGATTTGTATGAGGCATATTGAAGAGAAAATATCGTTATTTAGTTCAGGATGAGGTAATGGTTCTTTTCAGAAGGAGAGAATCAATGTTTTGTTGATTCGGCGGGTGGTTAGGAATTTCTATACATCTCTTCTGATGGGCAGTATTGCAAGAGTTGGAACAAGACTTATATGCGTCATGAGGTGTGTTGTGGGCATAAGATTTGTGAAATTCCATCTATGGTGGCCAGAGGATGTTATTATGGGCAGCAGACTTATGTGGTGCATGGTGTGATTTCAGCGTAGGTGCATGATCATGGTTGGTATAGTGTGTGGTGGTTGATATGGTGCTCGTATGTCAGAATCAGGTCTTGTAGAGAAATTCGGAGATTGGAATTTGGTTTTGAGGCTTATTGATTATATAAAAAGGGAGAATCTTCAGATTGGCTCGGGCTAATATACTCAACTGGTTTGTGGAAGCATGGGCAGGTGCACGAGGTGTTAAACAATGATTTTTGGCAAACTCCGGAGCAGTTCTTAGCACATTCGAGGATGAATGTAGGTTTAATTGCGAGAGAATGTAACGACCCGACCGGTCGTTTTGAGATCTAGCGCGTCGTTCGACGGTTTAAGGCCTTGAGTAGCTTCAGTTCATGTATTGTGACATATGCACGTGGTCGGAATTGAATTTCGGGAGGTTCGGAGTTGATCCCGATGGAAAATTCTTAATTCAGAAGCTTTAAATTGGAAGAATTGACTAAGGTTTGACTTTTGAGTAAATGACCTCAGAAATGAGATTTGAAGGTTCCAATAGGTTTGTATGATGATTTTGGACATGGGCGTATACTCGGATCAGGTTTTTGATGACCCGGGAGCGTTACGACGCTTATTATGGAAAGTTGGCATTTTGGAAAAATTTCATGAATTTGGTTTGAAGTGTATTTTAATTTTATCGATGTCCATTTGGGATTCCGAGCCTGGGATTAGTTCCACATGGTAATTTTTGACTTATGAGTGTGTCCGAATATTTATTTGGAAGTCTATAGTTGATTTTGGATTGAAATGGCGGAAGTTGGAAATGGAAGGTTTGAATGTTTGACTGGAAGTTGATTTTTTGATATCGGGGTCGAAATCTAATTCTGGAAATTGGTCTAGGTCGGTTATGTCATTTATGATTTGTGTGCAAAATTTGAAGTCAATCGGACTTGATTTGATAGGTTCCGGCATCGAATGTAGAAGTTGGAATTTCTTAGTTCCATTAGGCTTGAATTTGGGTGAAATTCATATTTTTAGTGTTGTTTGATGTTATTTCAGGCCTTGACTAAGCTCGTAGGATGTTTTAGGACTTGTTGGTATATTTGGTTGGGGTCCCGGGGGGCCTCGGGTGTGTTTCGGATATGTTTTGGGTGTTATCATATCATTTTGGGCTACTATGGATGCTGGTTTTTTGATGTCTGGTGTTGTTCTTCGTGTTCGTATGAGACACTTGCATTCGCGAAGAAGGATTTTGTTGTTGGGACTTTGCTCTTCGCGTTCGCGAAGAGAATCTCGCGTTCGCGAAGAAGTAATTCGTGTTGTGCATCGTCCGACTTTGGAAGCTTATATCTCGCAATCTATAAGGAATTTGGAGATAATCCAAAAATAAAGTTCTAGCCCTTTGTGTATGGATTTCAAAAATTTAAACCATTTGGAATTTGGATTTGTAAGTTATGGTTGGTACCCAACAGGCTGTCCGGGAAGATGTTTGGAAAATGCGAAGAATAAATTTGTGTTGCAGAGGGTTGACTTTGACAGCTTATATCACGACATTTATAAGGAATTGGGAGATGACCAAAACATGAATGTTGTAGATCTTGGTGTCTAGCTTTCAGAATGTCAAATCATTTGTCATTTGGAGTTTTGTACAAAAGGTTATGACTATTATACTTGGGAAAATGTTATAAGTCCTCTATTTCCGACCTTTGAGTCATTATTTCGTATTTTTAGTTGGGAACCTTAGGATTTAGCTAATTTGGGGAGGAATTTCACCACAGAAGTTGGGGTAAGCATTCTTGACTCACTTGTGATTATATTTCATGGATTAATCTTCATTTTTGGCGTTAGATTATTGATTTTTCAAGAAGAAATCGGAAGAAATTTCTATAATTTCATAAAATAAATTTTCGAGTTTTGAATACCGATTCGGAGTCGGATTTGAATGAAATTAGTATGGTTGAACTCTTGATTGAATGGGTTGTCGACTTTTGTGAGTTTCGTCGGGTTTTGAGACAAGGGACCGTTGCCAAATTTTAGAGCGGAGTTGGGAATATTTATAAACTGTTAAATTTCAAGCATTAGAGTATATTTTTGATTAATTTGCACGTTGTTTGACTAGTTTCGGATTGAACGGCACCAAGTTGGGGCTTTAGAACGAAATTGTGACCGAAAAGTGGGCTTTAAGACGAGGTAAGTCTCTTTTCTAACCTTGTGAGACAGAATTAATCCCATAGGTGAATTGATTTTTCTATTTGTGGGGGCTACGTACGCACGAGGTAACGAGAGTCTGTATGTAGCTACTAATTATGCTTGTGTCCGGGTAATTTAGGACCCAAATCATGTGATACTTGCGATATTTGCACCGTACTTGCTAATTTAAATGCTTAAATAATATCGGAACTTGATAAAGGAATTGTAAAAGTCGAATTTCATTTACTTGAGTTTTGTATGGGTTACTTGACTGTTAATGAGAATTGGTGCTTTTTTGAATATTGGCCTCTTATAAATCGTGAATCGGTTGTTTATACAGTATTTTCTCTTCTTGTGGAGCGGGTCGAACGCCTCGGTAGCAAATATATGCATCTATGGTTCATGTCGTTCGAGCCCCGGCAGTGCATAATTTATATTTGTATGTTGGATCAGTCTATACGAACTCTGCATAATTCGTGTGTAAAATTTCTTGGAGCCCAATTACAATTGATATTGTTTCATTGGCTTGAGAGATTAATTCGTTAAATAATGGAAAATAATTTGGGATTTACTATTACTGAAGGAATTGTTCTTGTTTCTTGTAAGTGTCAAAGTCGACCCCTCATTACTACTTCTTCGAGGTTAGACTATATACTTACTTGGTACACATTGAATTACGTACCAATGCTACACTTGCTGTACATTTTGTGCAGGTACATATATGTCTAGTGGTCTTTTGGGAGCAGAGGCGCGACTATTGCGGGGACTTATAGTGAGCTCCATTCCATGTACGAATCCGCAACATACAGAGTCCCCATCAAAGTTATTTACATTTTCCTATTTAATTTTTATTCTAGACAGGTGTTATATGTTATCATATTTCCTAGTTGATTTTCATGCACTTGTGACACCGGGTTTTGGGGGTGCTTACGGGTTGTTCATCATTGTAGTTTGTGAAACTATTATCATTTGTCCTGCAAATTATCTTTCTTTTTATTTAATTGAAGAAATTTATGATTTCAAAATACTAAAATGGGTACTTAATTTAATCATTCTCTGTTGGCTTGCCTGACGGTGGTGTTAGGCACCATCACGACCTTTCAAGGATTTTGGGTCGTGACAACTTGGTACCAGAGCATTAGGTTAACTTAGGTCTCACGAGTCATGAGCAAGTCTAGTAGAGTTTTACGGATTGGTTCGGAGACGTCTATACTTATCTTCGGGAGGCTACAGGGCTGTTAGGATAACTTCCCTTCTTGATTCCTCATCGTGCGATTTGATTCCTTTGTTTCTTATGCCTTATTTCCTTTCTACTCATTCTTATTCGATGTTGAGCGCTCAAGTCGATTTAGGCATTTATTGTCGACTTGTGGAAGAATATTCTTTTGTTCCAGCTTAGTATCTATATTCCCTATGATTTTGAGACTTTGCATAGATTTCTATGATGTTCATGAGTTGTTATCGCACATTATTAATGTAATGATGGGTGCTTGATTATGTGTCGAGGCAGTGAAGGACTTGAAAGGAGATTTTTTAACGCACGACTTAGAGGTTCAGCGTTTAATTCCAGCAAAGGAAAGGCAATCGGACTATGAATGTTCAGGTTTAGGGTCGATGGAGTAATGAAACTTGGTATTTTTGAACGTGGTGGAATTTTCATCTGTGATGTAGTGTCATTGTCATTGTTTGAAGTATTACGGTTTGCCGGTGATATGTCCTCCTTGATTCACCTATGGGGCAGAGTGATATGAAATGGTGCCTGATAAGCAGTTGTCGAAGATAGCGGTATGTAGCGGTTTCGGGATCGAATCAGTGTTTCTAACATTGATGGCTCGAGAAATATGATCTTCAAGGAGGCTTTGACGAGAAAGGATTTGGGGCGGCGATGGACGAGAAAGGATGTGGCGGAAGAAGTCTCACGGTGGTTGAATTACTAGTCGGTCAAGTATGAAAAGCAGAAGTCGAGAAGTTGCTTAAAGAGAGGTTTAACCAAAGTAGGAGAGTGGCAGAGTAACACATGGGTTCTTTAGTAGGATATCCACATGCTTTGAGGGAAGTTTAGAGCAATTTGGGGGATCGTGATGGACAGTGACTAGGACCGCGAATTGTATTTGGATACAACATGATTTCGAGTTTGGAATGTATTGTCGGACTTTCAGTTGATGTCAATGGAGAATAACAGACTTGTTCTTCTGGTGAGTGAGCACAGGCTCAGGAGGGTTTTACTGATTTCTTAGTAATCGTACCTAGTGCAGCGTCATTGGAAGATGGCGGCATGGAATTTTCACGGATGGACTATCTCCTGTGGGTAGGTTAGCGTTGGCGTGATATTGATGAGGCTTCTATGAAGAATTCCACTTACTACTCGGTAGTGGGTCGAATTTGTAATCATGGCTAATTATTCAGAATGTTCACGAAAGGTTTAACATAAGATTTCAAAAATTTTTGCAGGTTAAGGGTGCAAGATCATGGTAATTGAAAAGAAGGAATATTTGTGGGCTCTAGAACTACGTGATTGTAGCTTAAAAGCTAAGTGGGGGAGCCCACTGCCTAAGATTAGATCGCGTGGTTGTATGCTTGTGCAGTTTCGGGTTATCGGTGTATCGATAGGTTAATATGACTAAGGAAAGAAATCATAGAGGTAATTCGAGCAAAGGATTTGAAGAATGTGTGCTATATTTGGGCTTTATCGATTCATGTGCAGGTTTTGGGAAGACTCGGAGTTTATGTTTCTTGTGGTGTGATGTACAAGGAAAAGAATTTAGCCGGTTGCTTCTTTGAGAAGGTGTTCATGTGCTAGCAGAGCCTCAGAGTTGGTTATATTCGAGACCGGGTCAGAGTAGGTGACTCTCAACAACGGTTCTAATGGGTTCAAAAATTAAAGTGTGGTGCCTAAGGATTTCGTGTCCGTGGTGTGGTTAAGTATCGAGCTTTCGCAGTAGATTATGAAAGGGAGTTGGAGTGTCTATGTTATCATCGGTCTGCAGTGCAACATTGGAGGAATGAGAGAAATAACTTCGGATTCGTAGAGGAATTATCAGAATGGTTACACAAGGAGGGTATGAGATGGTTCGTGATTTTTTGAGACAACGTGGTCTCGTGAATTCGGTCGCTCTAGATGTATGCAGATTGAGTTCGTTATATTTTTAATGGAGCTATTATTATTTTTGAGGAAAGTCTAGAGTAAATTAGAAGAAATTGGTTCAGGTAGCAATGGTTGAATTGACATGATGGTGGTAATGATCAGTTCCTTCAGTTATACAAGTGATTTGTGACATTACGTGAGAGGCTTGACGACCGCCATAATTTGCTTTATTTGGAGACATTTGATTATTATGGCATGTTATGGGTAGATGGATCCCGGAAGAGTTATGGTAGTTTAGACCACAACTTGAGGTTTGTATTTTTTGCGGTTATGGGAATTCAGTCGCGTGTTGCAGTGATTCTCCTGAAATGAGTTAAGTGAAAGGTTTCTATATGATCAAGTGTTTATTCTTTTAGTGGTTTCGGAGTTACGATAAAATTCTTGTACTCTCGCGTAGTGGCATGTTAGGTGCAGTGAGCGACATGGGAATTGAAAGTTGAGGATCAAAGTTGCGGTTCGGTGTTGGCAAGAATATCACGAGCTTGAATAAGCAGGAAAGAATTCAGATGTTTAGAGTAAGCTGGTACTTTCTTTAGCATCGCCTGATAACGGTGTCCTGTGTAAGAGATTTTGTGTACTTATTTACGGATTCTCGATTGTCTTTACAACATTAGTATGGCTGGTGGTATGGATGTGCAGATTTTGTTACCTGGTGCGGAGGGTCGTGGGAACGTATCCCACGAGAAGATTGCATAAAATTAACATGTAGTCACTTGATTGATTAAAGATTGAAGCCAAGTATGGAGATTGTGGTACTATCGCTAATGTGAGAGTTTAGGCCTGGAAGACGTTCTATTCCTAGGGATGTGGATCGTGTGAGTCTGTTCCGGATTTGATGGTTGTCCTTGTGTGTCATGGGAAAAAGGTTATTGTGGACCCTTGATAGGTTGTTGACTTAGTATGGTATGATCAGAATCGTCTTGGGGTCCGTTGTTAGGTGTAACGTGAATGTGTGCTCTACAATCAGGTAGGGTGTGTTCATTCAGCATGGCATCTTCTGGAGGAGTCTTTGGGTGTTGGATGTTATTCATGTCGTTAGCGAAGTTGGATTATTGGATTATTTTGGGCTACTTTGGATGTTGGTTTTCTGATGTCTGGTGTTGTTCTTCGAGTTCGCGTGGAGACACTCCCGTTCGCGAAGAAGGATTTTGTTGTTGGAGCTTTTCTCTTCGCGTTCGCGAAGAATGAATTCCTATTGTCCGTCATCCGACTTTGGAAACTTGTATCTTGTAATCTATAAGGAGTTTGAGATGATCCAAAAAGTAAAGTTGTATCCCTTTGTGTATGGATTTCAGAAATTTAAACCATTTGGAATTTGGATTTGTGTACAAAAAGTTATGGTTGGTACACTACAGGCTGTCCGGGAAGATGTTTGGAAAACGTGAAGAAGAAATTTGTGTTGCAGAGGGTTGACATTGGAAGCTTATATCTCGAAATATATAAGGAATTGGGAGTTGACCAAAACACAAAAGTTGTAGATCGTGGTGTCTAGTTTTCAAAAAGTTCTGACCATTATATTAGAGGCTGTCTGAGAAAAGTTTGGAAATGGCTTTCGAGAATTTTGTTCATCGCGAACGCGAAGAAGGAAGTCGGGGCAGTGTTATAAGTCCTCTATTTTGGACCTTTGAGCCACTATTTTGTATTTTTAATTGGGAACCTTGGAATTTAGCAATTTTGGAGAGGAATTTCATCACAAAACTTGGGGTAAGAATTATTGACTCACTTGTGATTATATTTCATGGATTAATTGTCACGCCCCAACTCAGGAAGTGCGACCGACGCTCAACCGAATGAACCCGGTCGAGCAATCCTGCTAGATTCTTTCTACCCAACGCACCTATGATCAAGAGAAGACATAATTTCATTAATTAGACAACAGGGATATCATGTATACAATACTAAATCATTTCATTTGGTACATCACTTTTAAGTCACAAAATACACATATTCTTATAGCTTGAGTGGAACAAGTGATCAAAACACAACATAACGTGTTTGACTTTTCTAGCACCCATGTACAACCCACATTGTGTCTATGGAGCCTCTATAACATACAAAAGAGTGTTATGATAGTGCCGGAAACAAGGCTCCGGCTATACCTCAAAATGTGATAGTGATATGAACAAAATATAAAATACATGACCCCAGGATGAAGTGGGGATCACCAAGTCTGCTGGGAAGAGGATGTACCACTATCGCGGATCAATATAGCCTGCTATGGAACCACCTGCATCCATTTAAAGGTGCAACGCTCCCGACAAAAGGGACGTTAGTACTGTCGAATAGTACTAGTATGTAAAATTAAACACCATCTCAATAGAATGAATAATAATAATACAAAGGAGGAAACGATCATTAATTCAATAAGAGCTTCAAACAATACTAAAACACCCGTTTAAGGAGCACATAAGTTTTCAAGTCAATTTCCATGTTATTAGGTTGGGTGATCTTTAATGCCGATATACCATAATTCACAATACCACCGTATTCTCACACGGAGTCCGATCACGACCCGATCGGCTAGGCCGTCTCATTTGAGATGTCAACCATGATCACAATTTCAATTATAATTTCTAGCACCGTCACCACCTTGTGTGCGACATGTCCGATCACGACCCGATCGGCTAGGCCGTCTCACCCGAGACATGACTTTTTCTATCAATCATCTCACTTCATACTTCTTTCACATCTTTTTAATTTATTGGCACTAGTGGCCACAATTACTAAGTCATTATTTAGCACTTGGCCGTATTTCATTATTCCATTTCCCCTTTCCACATTCAAACATCATTATCAACAATAAGACTTTCCATTCAAGACATTAAATACACATATGAGCAATTTGGGAATCTTAAGCACATAGAGGTTTTTCATACAATTTGGCATAACAACCTTTATTCGATCTTGACTTGAAGTCTTAACATTTTAACACATAATCCATATTTTGAACACATCCTCAAGTTATAAGATGACATGATGAATCATTTAGAATACAAATTAAGCATATATCCTTCAACACAAGCACATTTGGAATAGCCAATTCTATAATGATCAATTTGGGACTTACACCAATTACATGAACACCGTGGGATTCAACTCTAAGAAGAAGGGGGTTTAGCCAACATACCTCGCGTTGAGATTTTAAATTACTATGATGTTCCAGAATACTTAGCCACTTCGATCTATTTAGAAATATAGTAAAATTGAACACAAATTAGGAAGGTGACCATGATTCTAGCTCACTTGAGCATATTATCAAACACTTAGGTGTGCATTAAGGGATTTAAGCCCCTTTTTATGAAAGATTTCATCATCCCTCTACCCATTCTCTTCCATTTTTATCTCACAAACTTCCTACTTTCTTTGATAATACATGCATGTAAGATGACAACCCCACAACAAAGAATTGTCTTTCTAATTATCCCCTTTTTAGTAAATTTTCGAAATTTAGAGCTAGGACATAGATTCTTACCTTTTGGATGAAGACTTTGTTTGTTAATACTCAATGATTGAGCAAGAATTGATCGATAATAGGTTGAAGGTTACTCCCCACACTAAGCACTCTTTCTCACTCTAAAAGTATCAGAAATTTTCTCAAAATTGACTATGGCATATGTTTTATCGAAGTAGGGTCGGGTTATAAAAAACCAAAAATGAAGCCGTGGGACAAGATCTGCGGCCGCATATGCGATCACATAATGATTCTGCGATCCGCAAAATGACCGCGAAAACTGGCCTTTGAAACTGGGCTGGCCTGCTTCACTCTGCGGCCGTTATGCGGCCCGCATACCTATTCTACGGTCGCATAATGCACCGTAGAACCTCCCTCCGCAAAATTATAAGGCTGATTATGCGACCAAAGTGCGGCTCGTGAAATGGTTATGTGGTCGCACAACTGGCCGCGAAATTGACATAAAAAATGGCCCAAGTAGATGCTTCACTCTACGGACCGCAGAGTGATTATACGGCCGCATAATGGGCCGCACAAATTCCCATCTCTACAAAATTTCCTTTAACTCACCAATGCACTATTCAATCCAAAAAGTCTGAACCACGGCGTGCAAGCTTGCCGCAATGAATTTCTACTATTATTAACCTCTACGCCTACCATAGCATCACGTAACCCCAACTATTAGGAAAAATTTTACGGGGCCTTACATCCTACCCCACTTAAGATCATCCGTCCTCGAATGAGGATCAAAGTTCACTATGAACATCTAATGCAACTCAGTTTTCATACCACACACCAACAACCCCAAATTTGACTAACTCCCTAAATTTCCAAGAAAATTGCTAGAGTTTCCCCTGTACCTGGGCCTATCCACATGTCAGAGAGCCCCAGAAACACATCCTTGAAACATATATATAATCCAATGACGTAACATAACTCATAACAACACCAATCGTGGCCTCACATACAATATATTTAGAAAGAAGCACCTTTACATCAACTGAACAAGTGATACAAGAATCCATAGGCGACAGTTTTATAAAAAGGTTACATAGCTTATACAAACAAGTAAGGATACTTATTTTTCATCTCTTCCTCGGCTTCCCAAGTAGCCTCTTCAACCTGCTGGTTTCGCCACAACACCTTCACGGAGGTAATTTCTTTATTTCTCAACTTTCGGACTCGCCTATCAAAAATGGAAACTAGAATTTCTTCATATGACAGTTCTTCATTAACCTCAATGGTCTCAACCGGAACAATAGCCGATGGATCTCCAACTACCTTCTTCAATAAAGACACATGAAACACCGGGTACACTAATGACGTCTCGGGTGGTAGCTTAAGCTTGTACGCCACCTGACCAATCGTCTGAATGATTTTGTACGGCCCAAAATACCTCGGAATCAATTTCCCTTTCCTTCCAAAATGCATTATACCCTTCATGGGGGAAACCTTCAAGAATACCCAATCATCTTCCTTGAACTCTAAGTCTTTGTGACGAACATCCGAATAGGATTTTTGATGAATCTGAGCAGTTTTCAACAGCTCCTTAATGATCTTAATCTTTTCCATAGCCTGATGCATGAGGTCTGGTCCTATAAACTCAGCTTTCTCAATCTCAAACCACCCAATGGGAGATCTACATCTCCTACCATATAATGCCTCAAATGGTGCCATCTGAATACTAGCATGAAATATGTTGTTATATGAAAACTCTATGGGTGACAAATGATCACTCCAACTACCCTTGAAGTCAAGAACACAGGCACACAACATGTGCTCAAGCGTCTGAATAGTCTGCTCTACCTGCCCGTCGGTCTATGGATGGAAGGTTGTACTAAGATTCACCTAAGTACCCAAACCTTGCTAAAATTTCTTCCAAAAATTGGCCGTGAACTGAGCACCTCAATCGTAAATGATAGAAACGGGAGTGCCATGCAGCCTGACTATTTCCTTGATATACAATTGAGCATATTGCTCTGCTGTGTCGGTAGATTTAATTTGCAAGAAGTGTGCTGATTTCGTGAGTCGATCCACAATCACCCAAATTGAGTCAAACTTTCGTGGAGTACGCAGTAATCTTACCACAAAATCCATATTAATCATTTCCTACTTCCACATTGGAATTTCTATGTTTTGTGCCAGCCCACCAGGCCGTTGGTATTCGGCCTTTATTTGCTGACAATTCGGACACCTTGCCACAAAATCCGCTACATTATTTTTCATGTCATTCCACCAATTGACTTCCTTGAGATCATGATACATCTTTGTAGAACCTGAGTGAACGGAATACCTAGAAGTGTGAGACTCGATCAGGATTCTTTCTGGGAGACCATCTACATTTGGAACACATAGCCGCCTTGGTACCTTAGTGTACCTTCATCCATGCCAAGAGTAAAAGCCATAATTTTATGTTTATGAATCCCCTCCTTCAGTTGTACCAATAATGGATTGTCGTATTGCTTCTCTTTGACTTCCACGACAAGAAATGATTCAACCCTATTTTGCACAATTACCCCTTCTTCACTAGAGTCTGCAAGACGAACTCCCAAACTAGCTAAATGGTGAGCCTCCCTGGCCAACGGCCTTTGACATGTCTCCAAGCGAGCCAAACTACCCATAGATTTCCGGCTAAGAGCATCTGCCACAACATTGGCTTTCCCCGGGTGATATAGAATATCGATGTCGTAATCCTTGAGTAACTCAAGCCATCTTCTCTGCCTCAGATTCATCTCCATTTGTTTGAAAATATATTGAAGACTCTTGTGGACCGTGAATACATCTACATGGACCCCATACAAATAATGGTTCCAAATATTTAATGCATAAACCACCGCCGCAAGTTCTAAGTCGTGTGTTGGATAGTTCTTCTCATGATTCTTGAGTTTCCTAGAATCATAAGCTATAACCTTTTCGTGTTTCATTAACACACACCCAAGCCCGATCCTTGAAGCATCGCAATATAAAACAAACCCATATGTACCTCTGGCAGGGTCAACACCGGCGTCGTAGTTAATCTTGATTTCAACTCCTGGAAGCTCCTTTCACAAGCATCAGACCGTTTGAACTTAACTGCTTTCTAGTCAACGGAGAGGCAAGAGTAGAGAACCCCTCCACAAACTTCCTGTAATACCCTGTTAAGCCCAAGAAAGTACGAATCCTCGGTTGGCGTTGTATGTCTAGGACAATTCTTCAGCGCTGTAATCTTTTGAGGGTCAACCTTAATTCCTTCTCTAGAGACAACATGACCCAAGAATGTGATAGACTCGATCCAGAATTCACATTTTGAAAATTTCGCATACAATTGGTGCTGATGAAGAGTCTGCAAAACTGCCCTGAGATGACCGGCATGGTCCTCTCGACATCGTGAATATACAAAAATACCGTCAATGAACACTATCACAAAGGAATCAAGAAAAGGCTTGAATACCCAATTCATAAGATCCACGAAAACTGCCGAGGCATTTGTTAGCCCAAAAGACCTTACCAGAAATTCAAAGTGCCATACCGGGTCCTGAAAGATATTTTCGGAATATCCTGCTCCCTGATCTTCAATTGGTGGTACCCGGACCATAAATCAATTTTGGAGAAGTACCTAGCACCCTGTAACTGTTCAAACAAATCATTTATTCTTGGTAATGGATATTTGTTTTTGATTGTGACTTTGTTGAGCCATCGGTAGTCAAATACACATCCTCAGTGATCCATATTTCTTCTTCACAAAGAGAACCGGTGCGCCCTATGGTGACACACTCGCTCAGATGAAATCCTTCTCTAACAAATCCTTTAATTGATCTTTTAGCTCCTTCAATTCTGCTGGTGCCATCCTGTAGGGTGGAATAGATATACGTTGCATGCCTGGCATCACATCGATCCCAAAATCAATCTCCCTATCTGGCGGGAAGATTGTAAGAGGGAATTAACTCTATAGGTGAATTGATTTTTTTATTTGTGGGGGCTACGTACGCACGAGGTGACGAGAGTCTGTACATAGCTAATAATTATGTTTATGTCCGTGTAGTTTAGGACCCAAATCATGTGATACTTGCGATATTTGCACACAACTTACTAATTTAAATGCTTAAATCATATCAGAACTTGATAAAGGAATTGTAAAAGTCGAATTTCATTTATTTGAGTTTTGTACGGGTTACTTGACTGTTAATGAGAATTGGTGTTTCTTTGAATATTAGCCTCTTAAAAATCTTGAATCGGTTGTTTATAAAGTATTTTCTCTTCTTGTGGAGCGGTTCGAAAGCGGTAGTATATAGATGCATCTATGGTTCGTGTCGTTCGACCATCGGCAGTGCACAATTCATATACTTGTATGTTGCATCGGGTCGTACGACTTCGGCATAATTTGTGCGTAAAAATTCTTGGAGTCCAATTATAATTGATATTGTTTCATTGGCTTGAGAGATTAATTCGTTAAATAATGGAAACTAATTTGGATTTATTATTAGTGAAAGAATTGTTCATTTATTTCTTGTAACTGAGTTTTTAGCTGTATTTATACAATTCAAGCTTAATTATAATTTTGGTACTTTATTGTTAGCCCATAGTAACTGTCGAAATCGACCCCTCGTCACTACTTCTTTGAGGTTAGACTAGATATTTACTGGGTACACGTTGAATTATGTAAGCATTAACTAGATATACAGAACAATAAGCATTAACTAGTACATCCCAGAACCCAGTGTCACAAGTATATGAGCATTTACTAAGGAGTGCAATAACAACACAACATATGTCTAGAATGTAAATGAGACAAGATACATCAAATAATATGTTGGAGACTCCGTGGACTACGATGCGTATCCTGGAATACAGATCACATAAAGTCTCCTCAACAGATGCGCCTATGAACCAAGATGATCACCAAATGAACCTGTCAGATCCTGCATATTTAGTGCAGAAGTGAAATATGAGTACGTAAATCAATGCATACCCAGTAAGTATCTGGCATAACCTCGGAGAAGTAGTAACGAGGGGTCGACACCGACACTTACTAGAGGTCCAACAAAGCAATATAATAAAATAATAAGCATATGTGAAGTACACAACATAATGGGGTAAATGTAAGTTACCTAATCTTCCAAATATTTCTTTTAAAGTATGAATTTCTCAGTCTTGTATTCTACCTCATCAGCTCAGATCCATATATAAACCATGTATTTAACTCACAATATGTCAGAATTACTTACCTTGACATAGATGATGGAAATATTCCCTCGCAGAGCTCCATAAATCTCCCAACCAAATGAAAATGTGAGAAAAATGGGCTAAGTCTCGGATTAAAAACACCCCACTGCCCAGCGGCCTTCGCACCTGCGGTTAATTAGCCGCTTCTGCGGCTTCGCTCTTGTGGAAAATCCATCACAGGTGCGGCTCCAGCTCAAACCAGCAGCCCTTCTGCGCCCCAAGTAGCGCATCTGTTCTACCGCTTCTGTGGCCTCAAGCGCTTCTTCGCTCTCGCACCTGCGTGACCATGTCCGTTTTTGCGGCCTAGGCCTTCTTAGCCAACCTCCACTTCTGTGATATCTTCTCCGTATCTGCGGCTTCGCAGGTGCGGAATTTTCCTCGCACATGTGCTCCCAGACTTCCTCCACAAAATCGCACTTGCGATGGACCCTTCGCACCTGCATGACCGCACCTACAGCCACTCTTTCCGCAGGTGCGATGGCACCAAACTTCAGCAGCATCAGTAAGTCCTCAATTCCAAGTTTCAATCCGTATTCAATCCATTTCAAACTCGAGACCCCCGGGACTCCATCCAAACGTACCAATACAACCCAAAACACAATATGGACTTAGTCGAAGCCGCGAATCACACCTGACAACATCAAAACCATGAATCGACGATCAAATCCTCCTTTTGACTTTCAAACATTCAAACTTCGACGAACACGTCCGAATTACACTTAAACATCCCGAAATGACGCCAAACTTTACGTACAAGTCATAAATCACAATACGAACATATTCCAAGGCTCAGAACCCCAAACGGACATCGATAACACCAAAGTCCATTTCAAACCAAACTTAGGAAATTCCAAAACCTTCGAATTGCCAACTTTCCAGAATAAGCGTTGAAATGCTTCCGGACCACCCAATACTCAACCCGAACATACGCCCAAGTCCGAAATCATCATACAAACCTATTGGAACCTTCAAATTCCGATTCCGAGGTCGTTTACTCATAAGTCAAACCTTAGTCAACTCTTCCAACTTAAAGCTTCCGAATTGAAAATTTTCTTTCCAAGTCAACTCTGAACTTCACGAAATTCAATTCTGGCTACACGTACACGTCATAATACCTGAAATGAAGCTACTCAAGGCCTCAAACCGTTGAACGACGCGCTAGATCTCAAAACGATCGATCGGGTCGCTACATTTAACTTAAAATTTTTCAATTGTTACTATGAGGAATTGAATGCACTAGTAAATTATTTGTAAGAATTAAACTTTGATCAATATTCAAAACTTTTCAATTCTTTTTTTCTATTTTCTTGGTTAATTGTCGAATAATTATTTATTATTAGGGATGTTTGGGGTATTTTCGATAATCACCTTGTTAAATGATCTCCTTTCTCAACATTTTCAGTTTCTATGTTCGAAATAGTTAAGCGCCTACCATTTCTTGTCCTTGTGACCAATTGACCACAACACTATCCGAAAGAAGTGAAAAACAATAATAATAAATAAATTCATAATTATATACATTACACGCATACATATAAATATTCACATTAAGGACGACTTTATCCTTATTTTATAGGTCTATAATTTTTATATAGTATGGGGAAGGTCCAACTGCACAGCAATGATATAATATCGAGTTGTGTGATGCTAAAATTTGAACTATGGAATCTTAGTTCACTACTCTGCAAGAGTAATTGGTCATAGTAAGTAAGTAATACTAATGGTCATTTATCAATTGTTAAGATGACATTTGACATTTGAGAAAAAAAGGAAGAAAAGTCAAATTTAGTCAAAAACATTATTCAGTTACCAAATATGTTTTAGTAACTATACAAGGAATAATTGAAATATGTCAAATAAATTCCAAAAATAAAAGATAAATATAACTATTTGGATATAAACATAGTGTTTGATTCACACAACAATCTAATTAATAATTTTATTTTCAATTTTATAGAATCTTAAAATAAATTACATGTGTCTGTATATTATTTTTATAATTTGATTGAATCTCATATGCTTCATGCCAATAATTGATCTAACTACTTACTGAAAAATCAACACTACTAACTTCAACATCATGTCCTATATCTACTATAGAAGGAGAAGCTATCAAACATTTATAAGCACTTCTATAGAGATAAAAGTACTTACAAGCAAAATAAATAGTTGTTTAAGATGGCAAAATCAACTAATTATATGGGGTACATCATTATTGTGCTCTTTGTTCTTTTTTCTCCATTAACTCTAGCAACACTATCATTATATGCACCAGAGCTATCAGCTGCACCAGAAGCAACATCACCGATAATGTCATTAAAACTATTTGCTGCAAGTCGTAACATTCGTGTGTCTGTTTCAGGTAACTTAGTTTTAAGGATTTCTTATTTTTTATTTTTTATTATTATTGTTCTCATATTAATATAAAATATATTTTCAACTCAAAATGTGCATATAACTAAACGTATACATGATTTTGAATATATTTAACTTTCAAAGTCACATTCACATTTGGAATGTTTAAGTTTTGATATTTTGGATGCCAGAATTTCCTGATAGTTTAAAAAAATACTTTTACGTTAAATTATTGAAAATATTCCAAGTATAATTATTTTATAATAAAAAATTTGGTTTCCAAATACATATTCTCTCATTGATTCTAATTGGCTCATCATGCATTCTTCTATTATATGAGGAGTCGTTACGATAAAAACTTTAATTTTTTGATAAATTAAGAATATTTGTTTAACAATTTCAGGTTGCTTTGGATTATGCAAAAAATTCAAATGTTGCAATTGCCAGGCCGAGTTTCCGTATTTATGCATGTCATGTTGTTGAGAATAAATCATTTGCCTCACACTTATGACAAAGTTTTCAAGAGAACGAAAAAATAAAAAGACAATAAAAAAGACATAAAAAATAGATAGATAGAACGATATAACATTTTGGGGAAAATAACATAACAAAAAGAGCTTTCCGCTACAAATAATGAAAATACAGAAATCATAATAGAACGAAATAAAGGAAGAGAGAAAGGAACTAACTAAAATAATTTGTTGCAACATATTTTTCTCTTCAATTAAAATAAACATATTCTATATAATAGATGGGTGTGTTTAACTCCTTTTCCCATATTTTTTTAACTAGTTTCTACATCACGTGCCTCGCACGTGTAGCCCATACTACCGCTAATAAATTTATATGTGTTTACCTTTAAAATGAGTAACAATTAAATTTGTGCACGGTCAAAAGATACGTGATTTAATTTAACACGAACGATCTATGAACAGAAATTAATTAAACTAAAGGGAAGAAAAATAATCAAACTAAACGTGATGAATATTAAGTCTGGCTTTTTATAGGAACTCTGAAAAATTGACCTCGGACGAACCCTCGAGACTGGCTCGGATGCAACCGAATAATTAAGCAGCTGAAGAACACAATGAACAGTAGCTAGAGAATGAAAATGAACTTTTATTGCTTTGATATGCATGCCAATAGTGTTTTAAAATCAAGAAGTTCTCCCCTTAAAATAGTATGGGAGTTTCAATCCTAGTACAAATCTAAATAAGTTAATCTTCTTTCCCCAGTAAATATTGATCTATAGTTTGTATCGAGCGAGATTTGCGCCGTAATATCTGATTGAGGTCGGATGTTACGGTTCCCCGCTTGTCGTGCTTAACCATTTCTCTTTTTCCTTAGTCTCGGATCTACACTCTGCCCGGACCCGTGTTCACCCGTGTCCGATTCTGAATGCACCATTCGTCCTCCCCGGGCTCCAAAACAAGGAACTCTTCAGCTTTACGCGAATTTGTTTCATATCATGCTTCACACTAGTATCTTTATCAAAAGATTGGGGGTAACATTATTCCCGATTTTACCCGTACACATATGGTCCCTCCATTTTCGGAGAGCAAATTTATCGAAGTGATTAATCAACCCTGGTTCCTTACTCCGTACACTCGAATCGGGTCGGCGATTCAGTGAAACGTCCCATCAATCGTGTTGTTCTGACTTCGGACATGTGTCAGTCGCCGATTGACCGTCATAATGCGAAACATTACGCATTAATTACCTCTCTCCTAGAAAAGATTCGGTTTTTTTTACTTTACAATTACAAACCTTCTTAAGTTACCCTCAAACTTTTTACTTTGCTCATACTTCCTTCATATCTTCATACATTGTTCTTCATATCTTCATATTTTCATCCTCCCATCTTCAAATCTTCATATTTTTCCCTTTGAATCTTCAAGTTTGACCTTTAAACCATCATTCTCATCTTCAAACCTTCATACCCGCCTTCAAGCATTTATATTACCCAAATTTGATGGCCAAAATGTGTGCCCCAATAGACCGTTCCTTCAACTCCTAACCCGACCGCAAATGTCGAGGTGGTCCTACCTAAAGCGGTCCTAGAATCCCCTCTAAATAATTTCATCCCCGAAGTCTACTTTATAGACAATGACTTTAAGGTTTCCAAGCAAGGGGATCGAGGTGAGGAGGTACATATGCTTCATCACCGAGGACACGCTCCCGACGGTTTGAGAGGACTTCAAGTGGGAGGGAAAGGAAGTGGCCGTCTTTGTCCCTGATGAGGACATCACCACGTATGTGGAGGGATACTTAAGTATTTATACGTGCCCCTTCAAACTTGGCCCGGTGGATACAATGGTCCTCAACTTCGGCAAAAGCTACCAGGTCTGCCCTGAGTAGATTCACCCATTCTTTTGGAGGATCGTGATCCTCCTCCGTCACTTCGTCAATAGAAGGGAGGAGTCTCAGTTTACCATCGACCATCTGCTTCGCCTCTACAGTCCCGAATCTTCCGAGGGAGATTAATCAAGTTTGTCCGACAAAGAAAGCCTCATTCTCGAGAATCGATGAAAACAAGGATCATGGCTGGAAGGGGAGATTCATTTGGGTGACAACTGAGGATCTCATTCTCCCAGAATTCTTGTCGTTCCCTGAAAAGTGGAACCTAACATGTAAGTTCCTCTTCTCTTGAGTAGTTAAATTTTTTTTGGGTATTATTCTTCTTTCTCACAACTTTGTTCTCCCGTTGTGCACCGGTCACCCGAGTCCCCATTGCAGTTCCCATTTCAAAGAGTGGATCGAGGGGATCTGCAAATAGCTATTGTACTTCGTGTGCAAATGGCGCAAACTCTCAAAGGGCAAGTGGGAGGCCCATTCCCATGGTGAGGTCTTGCCCCCGATTGAGTTTCCTTGTTTAGTCAACTATCATTTTTACTAAGTCCCTTTCTTCCTTCCACAGGTTTGTCCAAGACCACTGAGCTTCGGGCAGTGGACAAGGACGAGACTTCATCCTCACCTGCTAAACCCTCTGATTTGGGACAGCCTGCTGCAGAGGCTACTGTGAAGGAGGAGAAAAAGAGAAGAATGGGGGATCTTATAGTTCCCTAGATGCGGACACTGAGACCAAGAAAAATAGGATCGCGATCAAGGTGCGAAAGAGCAACAAGAAGATTACTCGGGCTAGGGTATCAAGCCCCGAATAATTTTATTGGCTCCTGGACTAACCTGAAGATGATGAATTGGAGTTTGTAGCCCATGGGACAACCATTGATGCACAAGAGCGGGCATTACCAAAGAGCAGGAACCAGGAAACAGAAAACTCTTTAGCTTAGGAGCCCGATGGAAAGCCTATAACTACGGCCTCTCGAGAAGCTACACCCGCTCCGAGTGGAGCCGCTGGTGTCATTGATATCTTGGAGTCGTTGTCTCACACAGAGTCTCTATTTGACAAGGCTCGGGGTGTTAAAGAAAAGCCAACTGAGACATCATGGTCTGCAGATGAGGCCCTCAACCTATTCTTTAAACACATGGACATCGGTGTTCTGGAGGACTACTCCAGGTGTGGACACTTGGAGATCCTGAAAAAGGACTTGCTACCAAAGTCAGGTGGGCCAAGCTCGAGCCCAAAGCTGGTGAAGCAGTTCCCTGCCCCCAGCGTGGATCCCGACCGTAAAATAAGGGTCATATTTACGATCGGGTGTTGTCTGAACTAGTTGGCATTGCCATCTACCTTCACTGATTGGAGCACGAAGAAGACCAAACGAAAATGAATGAGGTGGATGCACCGAGCCTTTTAAACGAGGCACAACAGGCGTTGAACATGATATGTTTTTTTTTTTATCCCTTGAAGGGTTCATTTAACTTTAGCATATTCTTATGATCTCATCATTTTGTTTCTCAGGCTTTGGTGCTTCATCATGAGAACTTCCATCGATCTCAGATGGAGGTGGGCAACTCGATTTCGTGCTTAGGGAACATGTCCGGCAGAAGGACATGTACAAATCTCTTAGAGGGCAAAGAGACGAGGCCCTTAAGGACCTCACCATCCTTCAAGCCGAGTTGGAAAAGATCAAAAGAAGGCCTCGTAAGTTAAACGGGAGCACGTCGTTATTGTCGAAACGGTAAGGGTATTTGAGATTAATAACGAGAGGCTAAGCACAGCTGCTAATTCTGCAACCTCGTAGGTCCAAGAGAAGATAGACCTGATTTACCAGCTCTGAGCCGAAATGAATGAGGTCAAAGCCTCCGACGAGGCATTAAGGAGAAAAATGGATCTCCTAACCTTGAAAAAGGATGCTACCAAATAGGATTTGGCATCAGTCAAGGACCAGTTTAGGGTGATGAAGGATAAAGACGACAAGTGATCTTGGCTGACTGATGAGCTCCGAGCACAACTGGACTTGGCTGTCTCGGAACGGGATGCCCTGAGACGAGAGTACACCGCATTGATGTCCAAGTTGAAGGCGGCTTTGAATGAGTCCTTTGAGGTCTAGGATATGCTGGCCTAATACAAGAACGACGCGGAGGTGGTCAAGACCCGTCTAATAACAAAGGCCTAGTATGTAAAGTGGCTATCATGGAGGGAGACCCTCTGTAATGACCCGACCAGATTTTTTGAGAGTTTTAGCCCTGATTCCCCATTAATTGTTTTCGCCGTATATTTTTCTTCTATTGTGACTTGCAGGGAAGTTTTGTTTTAGTTTTTGGAGTGTTTTGGGACACTTAGTCCCTAAACGGGAGCATAAGCCTTAGGATTTGGACCGTAGTTAGAACTATGTGAAGACGACTCCGGAGTGGAGTTCCATCGGTTCTATTAGCTCTGTTAGGTGATTTTGGACTTAGGGGTGCGACCGGATTGTGTTTGGAAGTTTGTAGCTCATTTAGGCTTGAAATGACGAAAGTCGAAGTTTTGGAGATTTTGACCGGTAAGGGAATTTTTGATATCAGAGTTAGATTCCAATTCCAGAAGTTGGAATAGGTCTGTAAGGTTGAATAAGACTTGTGTGCAAAATTTGGGGTCAATCAGACGTGGTTTGGTTGGTTTCGGCATCGGTTGTCGAATTTGGAAGTTTCAAGTTCTTTAAGTTTGAATCGGAGGATGACTTGTTATTTTAGTGTTGTTTGATGTGGTTTGAGGACTCGACTAAGTTCGTATGGTGTTTTAGTATTGGTTGGTATGTTTGGTTGGGATCTCGGGGGCCTCGGGTGTGTTTCGGATCATTATCAGATGCATTTTGAACTTAGAGAAATGGCTGATGGTGGGTTGTTTCTGGTGTCATCGCACATGCGG
Source organism: Nicotiana paniculata (assembly GCA_005239505.1). Taxonomy (NCBI): domain Eukaryota; kingdom Viridiplantae; phylum Streptophyta; class Magnoliopsida; order Solanales; family Solanaceae; genus Nicotiana; species Nicotiana paniculata. Next base: position 89,354 of record ML365304.1, read on the forward strand.
TGCGATTGGCCGTAGGTGCGAGCTCGCAGAAGAAACTGGGAGATCGTAGATTTGGAAATTATGATTTTTTCTAGTGGTCGCAGGTGCGGCGTGTAAGCCGTAAAAGTAGAGCCGCATCTGCAGAAAGGTGATCGCAGAAGCGGAATATGTGAGGAAGCTGAGGTGGCCAAGGTTCCGCAGAAGCGGACAGTTGAGCGCATAAGTGTGTCCACAGATGCGGGTTGTTATGCGCAGGTGCGATGCTTGGGAGTTAAATGAAACTCCGCATGTGCGGAGTCTTCGCCGCAAAAGTGGAAATTGGACCGCGGGTGCGGTTTGACTGGCAGAAAAAGAGCCAAATCGAGGGTTTATGTCATTTTTTCACCATTTCGACTTGAGGGATTGGAATTAGGCGATTTTTCGAAGGATTTTCAGAGGAAGCTTTGGGGTAATGATTCCTAATTTGTCTTTGGTTGTATTCCATTAATCTATAGTTGTTTTCTTCATTAAATTAAGGAAATTGGGTGAGAAATTTGGGGAAAAGTGTGGAAGATCTTCAACTAAGTTTTTGAGATTTGTTTGAGATTTTGATATCAGATTTGGATAATTTTTGTACGAGTGAACTTGTGAGTGGGTGTTCATATTTTATGACTTTTACCCGATTCTGAGACGTGGTCTCGGGGAGGCTTTTTAGGGTGATTTTCCAATTTCTTGCTTTAGCTTTGATTTCAGTAGCTAGATTTATTCCTTGTAGTAATATTTATGTTATGTAATTAATTTTGGCTAGATTTTGCCCCTTTGAAGTTGGATTTTCGTGGAAAGAGCATTGTTATGGATTGATTGAGCTTGGTTCGAGGTAAGTGGCTTGCCTAACCTTGTGAGGGGGGGGGGGGGGGGGGGGGACTCCCCTTAGGATTTGGTACTGTTTTGATATGTGAGTGTCGTGTACGGGAGGTGACGAGTTTGTACACGGGCTAATTGTTGTAAAAACCCGATTTCGGCTAAGTAATAAGCCCGAGGGTTCAACAGTGAATCGGGCTCCGGTGAAGACAAGGCCGAAATGCCTTAGTTTATTTTTATTTTCTTTTGTATATTTTTTTAAATTTTGGGGCGATTTAGAGTATCTCTGTAACTTTTTTTTATATACATATATATAAAATTTCCCTTCGGCTATACTACGTCCTTTAATTTTCAGCATCCACTTACAACTCTTTGTTTGAAATATGTCATTAATACTTTGTCATAGAGTTTGACATAACTTAGAGTGTTTGTTCCCCCAGAGCCCAAATGAGGTATGTTTTAAGTAACAACTCTGAGTTGCTTTGGCTTTGGAATATCTGATAGAAACAAAGTCTTTAAACTTGAATATTTCAACCGGACACAATGATGTTTTGCCGAAGGTGGCTCCATTTTATAGTTGGGTAATATTTTTTTCATATGTTTTAACCAACTTTAGGGACCTTACTTTATACGTACGGCTAAGACGTCTCTGAGCCATTTTAAGTTGTCTGTAGCCTTTCATGTTCGGCCTGCCTAATAGGCTCAGTGCCTCCTGTCACACCTCCTTTTCCCACTACCCCCGAATTAATGAAAGGGGTAATAAGGGAGTTTTTCCACTTTAAGTGACATTATTCGGTTTCTGGACTTATTATTGTTTTCAGAGTCGCCACCTAGATTTTTGACGATGCTTCGGGACACTGTTTCGATTTAGAATCCCAAATCGAGGAAATTTTGATTCTGTTTTAATTTTTGTCTGCGACCAGAAATCCTAGTAAGGAATTCTATTAACCCGGGAGAAGGTGTTAGGCATCCCCGAGTTCCGTGGTTCTAGCACGGTCGCTTAACTATTAATATTTTAATTGTCTGATTATTTACGTATTTTAAACTTATTGTGCTTTTAACCTTTTTCACTTGTTAGCCGCTTTCAATATTTATGGATTTATCTTGAAATAAGTCACGATGGCGTGCACTTATTTGTTCTTGGACACATTATAACTACGCCACATGAAATGCACCCGCAGTTACAAAGTGTGATTTTATTATAGTTTGAAGTTGAAGAAGGGGACATGAGTTGTCGCACCCGAATGTAGATTACGTGGTCAAGACTATGGTCATGACGGTTTTATAGTGCCTATTTGAGGCTATGTTCGTTTATTATTTATGCTTTCCATTTGAGTGGGCATTTTTGGTTTTAAAAAATCAATTAGGACGTTTATGGATTTATCTTGGACAAGTTACGATGGCGTACACTTGTTGTTTTTTAGCACGTGGGAAAAATGTCACATGAAATGCACCCGTGATTGCTACGTGCATTTTATTAGTTCTTTAGAGTTAAGGGTCTGGGGCATGAGTTTCCACTCCCGAGTGTAGGTTAAGGTAATTTGAGGTAATACTCAATTTTTGT